>SJYX01010107.1:300929-378575 GCA_006410675.1 Oreotragus oreotragus | reverse complement strand
AGGAGGAGAAGGGGATGACAGAGGATGAGATGGTTGGTTGGCATCACTGACTCCATGGACATGAGTTTGAGCAAGCTCTGGGAGTTGGTGATAGACAGGGAAGCCTGGCACGCTGCAGTCAATGGGGTTGCAAATAGTCAGACACAACTGAATGACTGAACTGAACTGAAGGAAACAAAACACCTATACTCTGAAAATTTAAAGATGCTGATGAAAGAAATTGGAGATGACACAAACACATGGAAAAAAATACCACGTTCTTAGATTGGAAGAATCAATATTGTCAAAATGACTGTATTACGCAAGACAATCCATGTGTGTGTTTAGTCACTCAGACATGTCTGACTCTTTGCAACCCCATGGACTATAGGCCGCCAGGCTCCTCTGTCCATGGGGATTCTCCAGGCAAGAATACTGGAGTGGGTTGCCATGCTCTCCTCTAGGGGATATTTCCAACCCACGAATCAAACCTGAGTCTCCTGCATTTGCAGACAGATTCCTTATATGACCCAGACATTCTACTTCTGTGCATATACCCTGAGAAAACCATGATTCAAAAAGATACACCTAATTCCAAAGTTCACTGCAGCTCTATTTATAATAGCCAGGATACAGAATCAACACAGACATTCACAGGCAAGAATAATGGAGTGAGCTGCATTTCCTGCTCCAGGGGATCTTCTTGACCCAGGGGCTCAACCTGTGTCTCCTATATAGGCAGGTGGATTCTTTACCATGAGCCACCTAGGAATCCCAATAAGTTTGTACCTATCACCATTCACTTTAAGTGTTAAACTTCTCACTCTGTTCATGCATTCTTCTGAGTTTATTGACGATCTTAACCATCATTACCTTGAACGTTATCAAGTAGGTTGCTGATCTCCATTTTGTTTAGTTCTTCTAGGATTTTGCCTTGTTATTTCATCTGGAACATATTATTCTGCTCCCACCTTTTCCCAATTCCTGTATTTACTTTTATGTATTAGGTAGGTTGGTTATGTTCCTGATCTAGAAAAGTCATCTTATGTTGGGGACATCCTATGGGGTCCAACTGCACATTCCTCTTTGGTCACCAGAGCTATATGCTAGGTGCCCCCTATTTTGGCTGCTTGGACCCTTCTGTTGCAATGCACTGGTCCCCTATGATGGGTGTGTTGATAGATGAGCCTGGCACCCAGCCTGGTTGGCTACCAGTTCCTGCCTTATGTAGAGGCTACCAGACCACCGTTGGCCAAGGCTGTGTCCAGCACAGCTGGCTGCACAGACCATGGAGTCTGGGGGCTGGTGCCAGCCCTCTGGTGAGTGGGTAAGCTACAATTCTTGACATTTATTCTGATAAAGCAGAGACTGAAGTAGAAGGTAACTGTGGANGGCTACCAGACCACCGTTGGCCAAGGCTGTGTCCAGCACAGCTGGCTGCACAGACCATGGAGCCTGGGGGCTGGTGCCAGCCCTCTGGTGAGTGGGTAAGCTACAATTCTTGACATTTATTCTGATAAAGCAGAGACTGAAGTAGAAGGTAACTGTGGAGTGAAGGATTAGTGACTCCCAGATTACTAGTCAGGAAATTCAGAGAGAAGGGGGCCTAATAAAAATTAGAAAATTAAGATTCTTAGACTCAGAAAAAATTATTATGATTCATTGCCCAGTTGTTTTCCTTTAAATTATCTTTTAAATGCTAGCTTTATCTTTCCCCTAAAGAGATTCAAGGGGAAAATAGTTGCCTACCTTTGGGCTAGGTGTTGATGATAAGGTTAAGACTCCTGAGGTCCTTGCTGGAGGGTGTTTGGTTGAATAAGAAAGAAAACCCCTTAAGATTCTGCTTCTTTTAACACAGAGCCTCTTCTCACTAGTGTTTCTCTTTTCAAATTGTGTTTTCATGATGAATGTGCTTGTGTGTGTTTGTGTGTGTATGTGCTGTCTCTTATACACATCTAGATGTGTATAAGAGACAGCCTCCCACCTCCCCCGCCACATCTTCCCTTTTTTAAAAAAGAAAGATGCTTGCTCCTTGGAAGAAAAGTTATGACAAACCTAGACAGCATATTAAAAAGCAGAGATATTACTTTGCAGCAATGGTCCATCTAGTCAAAGCTATGGTTTGTACAGTAGTCATGTATGGATGTGAGAGTTGGACTATAAAGAAAGCTGAGCGTCGAAGAATTGCTTTTGAACTGTGGTGTTGGAGAAGACTCTTGAGAGTCCCTTGGACAGCAAGGGGATCCAACCTGTCAATCCTAAAGGAAATCAGTCCTGAATATTCATTGGAAGGACTGATACTGAAGCTGAAACTCCACTACTTTGGCCATTTGATGGGAAGAACTGACTCATTTGAAAAGACCCGGATGCTGGGAAAGATTGAAGATAGGAGGAGAAGGGGATGACAGAGGATGAGATGGTTGGTTGGCATCACTGACTCCATGGACATGAGTTTGAGCAAGCTCTGGGAGTTGGTGATAGACAGGGAAGCCTGGCACGCTGCAGTCAATGGGGTTGCAAATAGTCAGACACAACTGAATGACTGAACTGAACTGAAGGAAACAAAACACCTATACTCTGAAAATTTAAAGATGCTGATGAAAGAAATTGGAGATGACACAAACACATGGAAAAAAATACCACGTTCTTAGATTGGAAGAATCAATATTGTCAAAATGACTGTATTACGCAAGACAATCCATGCGTGTGTTTAGTCACTCAGACATGTCTGACTCTTTGCAACCCCATGGACTATAGGCCGCCAGGCTCCTCTGTCCATGGGGATTCTCCAGGCAAGAATACTGGAGTGGGTTGCCATGCTCTCCTCTAGGGGATATTTCCAACCCACGAATCAAACCTGAGTCTCCTGCATTTGCAGACAGATTCCTTATATGACCCAGACATTCTACTTCTGTGCATATACCCTGAGAAAACCATGATTCAAAAAGATACACCTAATTCCAAAGTTCACTGCAGCTCTATTTATAATAGCCAGGATACAGAATCAACACAGACATTCACAGGCAAGAATAATGGAGTGAGCTGCATTTCCTGCTCCAGGGGATCTTCTTGACCCAGGGGCTCAACCTGTGTCTCCTATATAGGCAGGTGGATTCTTTACCATGAGCCACCTAGGAATCCCAATAAGTTTGTACCTATCACCATTCACTTTAAGTGTTAAACTTCTCACTCTGTTCATGCATTCTTCTGAGTTTATTGACGATCTTAACCATCATTACCTTGAACGTTATCAAGTAGGTTGCTGATCTCCATTTTGTTTAGTTCTTCTAGGATTTTGCCTTGTTATTTCATCTGGAACATATTATTCTGCTCCCACCTTTTCCCAATTCCTGTATTTACTTTTATGTATTAGGTAGGTTGGTTATGTTCCTGATCTAGAAAAGTCATCTTATGTTGGGGACATCCTATGGGGTCCAACTGCACATTCCTCTTTGGTCACCAGAGCTATATGCTAGGTGCCCCCTATATTGGCTGCTTGGACCCTTCTGTTGCAATGCACTGGTCCCCTATGATGGGTGTGTTGATAGATGAGCCTGGCACCCAGCCTGGTTGGCTACCAGTTCCTGCCTTATGTAGAGGCTACCAGACCACCGTTGGCCAAGGCTGTGTCCAGCACAGCTGGCTGCACAGACCATGGAGCCTGGGGGCTGGTGCCAGCCCTCTGGTGAGTGGGTAAGCTACAATTCTTGACATTTATTCTGATAAAGCAGAGACTGAAGTAGAAGGTAACTGTGGAATGAAGGATTAGTGACTCCCAGATTACTAGTCAGGAAATTCAGAGAGAAGGGGGCCTAATAAAAATTAGAAAATTAAGATTCTTAGACTCAGAAAAAATTATTATGATTCATTGCCCAGTTGTTTTCCTTTAAATTATCTTTTAAATGCTAGCTTTATCTTTCCCCTAAAGAGATTCAAGGGGAAAATAGTTGCCTACCTTTGGGCTAGGTGTTGATGATAAGGTTAAGACTCCTGAGGTCCTTGCTGGAGGGTGTTTGGTTGAATAAGAAAGAAAACCCCTTAAGATTCTGCTTCTTTTAACACAGAGCCTCTTCTCACTAGTGTTTCTCTTTTCAAATTGTGTTTTCATGATGAATGTGCTTGTGTGTGTTTGTGTGTGTATGTGTGTATATTATTTTGCATGGTCAACTCGTGGAAGTCTTTGTTTTATTTTCACAATAGACTCTATTCTTTAGAAGTTAATCTAAGGTTAGGAAAGTTAATCCGGATCATTGATGGAACAAGGATGAAGACCCAGGTAAGGCAACTTTAGAGAATTTGGGAACCCGGTTTACTTTATACTCATCCATGTGAGCAACTCCACCTCATACTTAACAAGAAAACGTATTAAAATCATATCAAATACAGCCTTGAATTCAGAAATAAACACACACACACACACAGAGTTCCCTCCTTCTTCCTGTAATACTTCACAGAGAGATACATAGATACAGAGAAATGTGTCATATCTTAGAGGATTGGGGAGCCTGCCCCTGAGCTGTCCTCTGCAGACTTTGTACCAGATAATCTTTCTAAAGATACAGTTGAAATTTTATCAATCATTCCTCAAAAATCTTTAATGGTTCCGCTACGTGCAGGAAAAGTTTTAAATATTCAATATGACACACAACTGCACACCCTGAATGGCCTGCTTCTTGACACTACCCTCTGCTGAAGCCGCGCAGGAGGCCTGCCCGTCCATCTCAGGAAGCCCAGGCTTTTCCCATGCTGTCCTCAGCCTGCGTCTCCTGCTTGTCTCGCCTCTTCTTTCGGCTGAAATGTTTTTCAAATGCCAGGGCCTGTCTGAAATACCGTTTCTGTGGTGCGGTTCCTTGGCTAATCTCTTCGGCAGAGTACATGGCTCTACCAATCCATTCCCACTAGTTTTGTTTTATTTAACTCCGGCTTCCCCTTTTAGGTGGGCAGGTCATTAAATCTGCCTGATACTCAAGTTTGCTCATTTGTATTATTTGTATTGTTCCTACTTCAGAGTGTTGTGCAGATTGAGATAAGGTATGTCATGAACCTAACACTGTAACCAAGCTTTCCTTTTCCTCCCCTTTCTGTCCCTCTACCATACTTTTCCACGCTAGCCATTAGTCTGATTAACTCTTGGCCTGGCTGCCATCTCCTCAAAACTCAGGGCTCCTGACTGGCAGAGACCATCTTATTCACCATTATTCCCCAAAATGCATTGCACAGGACCTAGCAGTTGGACTAGTATTAGAGAGATGCTTGCAGTCAGCCACCCTGTGGCTGACTGCAATGTTCATACTTTCTGCTCTCTGCCCATGAGTGTGTATTACACATCTCCATCCTTACTATGACTCCCTATTTTGTTGATAGATTCAGACTATGACTTGTTTTGGATAGTGGATAGAGAGTGGATATGAAACACGCACTCCTAAGCAGAAGTGGCAAATGCTCCTGAGTCATTGGTCTCAGGGCCTTTCGCCATGACACTTAGTGGTCTCTCCTTCAGCTTAGCCTCTGAATGAGCAGACAGGTGAAGATGAGCCCAGCCAACTCATAGCCACGGACAGCCTGCATGGAACATGAAAATGGCAGAAATCTCGCTGCTGTCAGCCTCTTCAAAGCTGGGATTTTTGCTGCAGCAAATGCTAACCAGTTCACACCCCCAAATTCCCATCTGCAGGGTTGGCTTTAGTCCCAGACATTCAGACTTGCTAGGCCCTTGCCCCTGAATTCTCTTCTCTCTGCAGTTTGCTTTTATAAAGCTCTACACCTAAATGGCAGCATGTACTGTAACTAAATGTGACCATAAAGAGGGAAAAGTTATAATGTTGTTTCAGAAAATTGTTGTTCTCATTACCTACCTTATTGCCATATGTTCTAATCTAAAGCACTACGATATGGGAAATCATGGTGACACAAAGATGAAGTGATGTTCTAGCTAACGATACCCCCAAATATTTATTCTTGTTCCTTCCCCAGTGGTACCCACATGCATAATTGATGCCAGCTTCCTCAATTAGAAGTCCAGGGCATAAAGAAAATGAGAACGAGGCTGTTTGCCTTTCTGAAGCCTGACAAGGAAAGATGAAAATCTTTTATGAGTTCTCCCCCATCATCTGTGGGATGTGGCACTCTCATATTTCATTTCTGAGGAAAAATATTGTTTGCATTATTTGGAGAAAATCATTACGAATGCAACGAGTCAGCAGCCGTGGAGGGCCCTGTTACATTACCATTTCTGAGTTATGTTTTGCACTTGGCTTTCTCTGCATACTCTTTCTTTTCTTTTTTTTCCTTTTGGAGTTTGTACAGAAGGGAAGGGATAAAATGCAGCTGTTCTAGCACTGTGTGTGCAACAGACCTGGTGACTTGGAGAAGTATGTCTTTCAAAGTGGAGATGACTAGTCAGTGTAACCTGGGGCCTCCTGGAGTGAAAGCACAGCCATCAAAACATTCACTAAATTGAAGTCGAATCCCCTTATCCTCTTTCCCCAGATTTTCCCCTCACTCTTGCTGCTGCTGCTAAGTCACTTCAGTCGTGTCCGACTCTGTGTGACCCCATAGACGGCAGCCCACCAGGCTCCCCCGTCCCTGGGATTCTCCAGGCAAGAACACTGGAGTGGGTTGCCATTTCCTTCTCCAATGCATGAAAGAGAAAAGTGAAAGTGAAGTCGCTCAGTCTGTCTGACTGTTAGCGACCCCATGGACTGCAGCCATGGACCCCATGGCTACTCCGTCCATTGGATTTTCCAGGCAAGAGTACTGGGGTGGGGTGCCATTGCCTTCCCCGCCCCTCACTCTTAATCTGAGAAAACTCTCAGGGCAATGATATTAAACCTAAATTGGCCTTTCACATGGTCTTGCCCTATGATACTAAGGGGAAAAAAAAATGCCTTTTAGTGACATCTGTGTCATGGTACTCGGAAACAGGATTAAGTCTGCTATCAAAGAGAAGACACAGTACTAATGTATGATGAGCCACACAGAGCTGGCTTCAATCCCAGTGCTCCCACCACTGGCTGAGGGACCTGGAGAAAACTATGCAAAGTTTCCATGCCTCAGTTACTGCATGCATAAAATGGAGCAACAACTGAAAGAGGGGAAAAAAAAGAAAAACCACAACCACTCGTGAATACTAATGAGTGTATGTGACTTACTAGGAATAATAGACATCCAGTAAATGTTATTCTGAGTTACTTTACAATATTACCTTGTAATAAAGGAATTCTTGTTTTGTTGTTGTTGTTGTTAAATGAAGGAAACCACTCTACACTCCCAGAGTACTTTGGGCTAACTTCCGTCTTGGCACTGATCACATGATAGAAGTATAAGCCTACTTGCCCCTTATTTCAACAGTGGTTTCCCAGAAGGCAGAAACAGTATTATCACACACCACTGTAGCTTTAGGGCCCACTTAGCAGTGTCTGGAACATAAAAGTCCCTCAGTAAATGATTGGTGAATGAACGAATGGATTGTCCCAATGTACAGCCAGAGTAGTGGTGGGGAGTGGGCCACTCCCAGAGAAGTGGGCCTGATGCCAAATCCTATGTTCTGCCAGATAACAGCTCCTTGTTTCTGTCTTTCATTGCCCAAAGCTCTTGTGTGAAGGAGGGACCACGTGATATGTCCAAAAGGCATTGGGGTTATTTCCTGCTTCAAGTGGTTAACCCTGCCATCCTCACAGATCACCAAGAACTCAAGACTGTCCCCAATTTTGAGCTGGCTAATTCTTGCTTCATCAGTTCTTGAGCACCCATGAGGCAACCTGGTAGAAATTATCTTTAGTTTCCTCCTTTGAAGTCTAAGTTCTCTTAGTCCAAGTGGGATTCACAGATATTCTGGTTTCCCCAGATCACGTATAAGCTGTGTATACTATCATGTAAGAAATGAATTGCCAGTCTATGTTCAATGCAGGATGCAGGATGCTTGGGGCTGGTGTATGGGGATGATCTGGAGGGATGATGTGGGGTGGGAGGTGAGAGGGGGGTTCGTGTTTGGGAGTTCATGTAAAAAAAAAATAAATACAAAAAAATAAAACAAACAAACAAAAAAAAAACTTGAAGGGACGGTCTCTAAATTTTGCACTCTTTTAAAATCACACTGTGGGGAGACTCTTAGGTAGAGACCACTTTGTATAGGTAGGAAGTCAAGAAGAATTTGGAAAATAACTCGTAGCTCATCTGACTCAACCCTTTTATTTTGCAGACTCAGAAATATATGCCCAGGAAGGCAAAGAAAGTTGTCCAAGTTCTCAAAGCTGTGAATCTCAGTATAGAGAGCTTTCTGCTATGTATGAACTCATTTCCTGATCTGGTATACTGAGCATCTTCCTCCTCAAATTCAAGAAGGCTCTTTACTCTGTTCTTTACTGAAATCAACAGCCTCTAGCATCTTCTGTAGAAGACGAACAGGTAACCCTTCTTTACCTACTGACAATCCTTAGCTTTTAGATAAGTCTATAAAATTTGCATACCTGGATTCAACAAAATCAATCCCACACTTAGCCACAGGCAAAAGGCAAATATTTATCACTTCTTCGTCATGTTTTGCAAATAAGAACAAAGAGAACTTGACATAATGTCTCCTTGTGCGGAAATCAGACCTACATACCTGCACACTGCTTAGACTTCACTCTTGGCTATCTGTCTGTGTTCCCTGCTCTCCCTTCTTGCCAGGAGCTCAGCTCCTTTCCTGGGCTCAAGCTTCAGCTCCTAGCTCAGTGACTGGCTGTTTGTAAGAAAATCTCAACAGATATTGTTGTCAGTGACTGGATGGATGGATGGGGGATTCTTATGTCCCACTTGCGTATCCCAGAAGCCCTGTGTCAGGTTGGATCCCTTCGCTTCTCAGTGTCTCCAAAGTCACTGAAGGTGCTGCTGTCAGGCTTTTGCTGCTAATCTGGATTTTAGTGCAGGACCCTGTGAAACTTCCAGGTTATCAATTCTAGGACCAGTGCAGAGCCTGCTGGGTGCAAACTCACTTTGTTCCAGGGAAGGTCGGCATCTGAAACTGCTGAAAGAAGAAGCCTTAATGATGGAAAAGCCATCCATTTGCAGACCTGTGATAGATGTTTAAAATATTCTAAGCATGTGAGTTTCAGTAGTTCTAACTTAGAGAAAGTATAACCCTGAGTTGCTGCAGTGTCTCCTGGCCAGACCTGAGTCACCCTGGATATAATTTATACCCCCACACTGGGCTGCCTGTGCCAAGCATTGGTATGTCTGGTTTATGTGCTCCAGTCATGAGGACCTCAATACATTTTTAATTAAAAAACAGTTGATAGCACTGAAGCTATAAACTCCTTTCTGCTGAAGGAAAAACTTACTGAGTGTTTCAATGTTGTAGATGAGATGTGGAAAGCATTCTTGGCTGATGAGCAATTATTTTCTTATTCGTTTTTCTCTATATAACTGTTCCTAGGCTTTATGGTTGTTTTCTCTAAAGGTGATATTGATAACTTACTGCCAAGTTTGGCCCTATGTGACTCAACATCAAACAGCTTCTTCAACTGGGTAGTTTTCTTACTAGGTTGAAGAATTGTGTAGAACATGATGGAAGGGAAGAAAACCTATGTGGAAATCTGAAGACTGGAATCCGATGATAAGCTGAAGCTCTGAAATCACTCATGTCCTCTCTTTATGAGAATTTCATAACCACATCGTGGGTCATGTGACTTGGAAAGAATTTCCACTGGAACGAATGGAGGCTATTTTTCATAGCCATTGATTTTGGAGCTTAACCCATGTAACCAGATTCAGCTGATGGAATTGGGGCAGAAATTAAGTGTTCCAGTTCTGGGATGAAGTCTCAAGAAGCATACCTTTATGTGATTGCCTCCACCTAACCCACGCTGCTCCCCATACATGGGCTCCATTCTAAGAATAACATCACTCTAACAGTTACTGATGCAAGGGTGAGAGCCATGTGGAATAGACCTGGACCCAACCAGAAGCTTGGAGCCAAGCCCAGAAGAACCCAGCCTGAATCAGCCTGGTCACAACTGCCCTGCAGGCTTGTAAGCAAAAAAAAAAAAAAAAAAAAACCAAGACACTTTTTTTAAGCACCTGAGTTTTGGAGTAGCTTGTTACACAGCAGAAACTGACTAACAGAGCTTATCCCAATCTTTCCGTCCTCCAGGGGATCTTCCCAACCCAGGTCTCGCGCATTGCAGGTGGATTCTTTACCAGCTGAGCCACAAGGGAAGCCCAATCCCAGTCTCACCAACAGCCAATTTATCCCAACTAAGTCACTTCTGCCCTAGGCCTCCGTTTTCTGCTGTGTAAAATGTGAAAGTTCAGCCAGATGACTTCTGAAGGCTCGTAAAGCTTCCTTCAAATTCTAGAGCTTGGTGTCTCCAATGGATGACGTGAATTCCTTGCATAAGTGATGCTGTTATTTAATAACAAGAATGGAAACAGAGACTCTTTTTGTTCATTGTTGTCTTTTGCTCTTCCTCTAAGAGCAGGTTAAATTAAATGTGAAAATACTAATGCTACAAATTATAACACGAAAATTAATGTGTATTTCACTAACTCACAATCTGAATGAATGTAACTTCCAGGTTGGCTGTTAATGCTTCCTCAGTGAATTGCTATACTTAAAAGAAATATTGCTTTCTACAGGTAGAAATTTATAAACTATAAAGTGCTTACATTTAAAAGAGTTCATCAAGTTTGACCAACATGAAAAAAAAAAAATCATTCCTGCTTATGAAGACAACAATAATTCCCACTTTGAGCTCTTATTCAGAATGAGAAAATATTCTAAACAATTATATGTGTTATATTATTTAATTCCTGAATAATTTTTTAAAGACAGTATCCTTTTCATAAATGAGATAACTGATGCTCCCAAAGTTTAAATGTCTTGCCTCAAATTACCATGTTGTAAAACTTAGATGCAGAGATTTGAGGTCTGACTTTAGACCTGAAGTATGGGTTTCAGGTAGTATTGTAGCCTGCTTCAGAAATCTGAGCCCAGGTTAGGTGCTAGACAGTGACCTATCTCAGGTAACCAGTCAACCACGTGTAGCTAACTTCTGCCCACACATTACCTTTGAGGCATCCGAACATTTTTTCAAATATCTGTAATGGGTAAAAATTTCATGTCACAAACTTGAGTGTGAAAAAATAAAATGTTCTTTCTTTGAGCTGATCCTAATATATACATCAAGTCTCATTTCCACCTGATTAAAAAAAAAGAAAAGAAAGAAACACAGTCTGGACATTTTGGTATGATCTCACAAAATTAGAACAAAACATTTTGGATACAAACTCAGACACATTAAGAACTAATTCTCTTATCTCCCATTCTACTCAGATACCTTCTAATATTTGGCAAAAAAAAAAAAAAAAAAGCAGGGCTTAGGGGCACGCTTATGCCATCAAAGGGCTGAAGAAGTAAGAACGAGGGGAGGCATCAGGTTTGCCCCTCACTGCCTTCCGCCTTCTGCTGGTGCCTGACGCCACCTGCTCTCTGGCCTTTAGCTCTGCTTTCCAGTGCATCGTGCATCTGCGAGTGCTGCTGTCCATGGTCCGGCGGTGACCTCTCATTACGGAACTCACCGTCCCTTCTCCATCTGAATCCTGACTACCAGGCCCCTTTAAGAACACCAGGTATCCTTCAAGCATTTCCACTCTTCCTGGGAATTCAGACAATTCTGTAAGTTTCATTTTGCTACTTCTAATGAAACTTCGAAGGCTATTTCAGATCCAGCTTTGACAGACACGCCACACCCCCTTTGTGCTTTAGGACTGTGGCTCTGAGCTGGCAGGAGGCGGTTCTCTCCCAGCCTCGTGGCTTTCACCAGCCTGGAAGCTTCGCTCTCCTCTAGTCAGAGACCCCCTGGTCTTCGAGGGCACAGCCCAGCGAGGAGCTGCATGGACTCTGGGCCGCTGGCAGCTATCATCTAGCATCGAGTCCTCCTTCCTCCCTGCCGCCATCCGCCCCTCCTCCCTTCCTTTTCCTTCTCTCCCTGTCCTACTCTTACCCCCGCTGGCCAACAGCTTTCATCTTTAGTTTGTCCCCATGATGGAATAAAATGATTCTTCTTCTATTCTTTTTCCACATACTTTATGCCATAATTCCTTCAGGGCTTTAGCTCTGATACTCAAAAGGGCCTGCATATAATTTTAAAAATCCATTTAGAAACTCAAAAAGTCCAAAACTTATTGTTCCTTTTTTCTCTTTGTATTACCGCTCCAATAATCTTACTCTTCCCTGGGGCAAACAATGCCGCTGGTGTGATAGACGGAGAGCCCCAGAGTGCTTTTTGAGGTGAGGGGTGTGCAGGAGATGGGGAGACTAAGTAATATCTCAGAATAGTCCGAGACTATAAAGGGAGGCAGATGATAGGGAAAGCCGTAAGCACTCAGTTTCTGAAGCATTTCATTCATTGATTCAATAAGCATTTGTTAAACACTTCCCACATGCTGTCCTAAGACCTGCACAAACGGCAATAAGGAAGGCAGATGGGGCCACTGCTTGCATAAAAGTGTGCATTCTATCCGGAGGAGACAATGAACAAGGAAAAAAAGTGTATACAATGCTAATTACCATAAGGAAAGAACACATTGTTGAGATGCAGGGAGAAGGGCAAGAGGCGGGCGGCTCCTTTGGATGGGTTGGGTAGAGAGGGTATCTCTTGGTGTTAATATTTGAGTTGAAATCTGAATGATGACAAGGAACCATGGGTGCAAAGGTCTGGAGTCAAACACTCTAGGGAGAAGGCGCCGCAAGTCCATAAGCCCATAGCTGGGGAAGAGTCTGGCCTAGGAGGAATGTCAGAAGTGTGTCCAGGGCCTTGTGAGTGATAAGAAAGGTGGTGATGGATAGGAGAGGGCGTCAGGGCCCAACAAAGTCTTGCTGGCCACAGCGAAGAGTTGGAACTGTATTCTAAGAAGGAGTCATTTTAAGATTATAAACAAAGAGCAGCACAGTCTGACTCGCTTTTTAAAAATGCTCTGTCAACTGAGTAGAGAATAAACTATACAAAGGCAGGAGGAGAAGCAGGATGACTGTACTAAGGACTGTTCCCGGCAAAGCCCACCTACATGACTAGCTCTCAAGGCCGGCAATGTTCTGTATTTCACCATCTAACTCTCCTCCTCCAATAACCTTCCAACGAATGGTCCCGAGGGTGCAGATAACTGAACTTCAGCAGCGTTTCTTACTCCTCTTTTCTTTCCAACTGAAGCCCTTTGAAGGGAACCCAGGGAATGTGTTTTCTGCAGATACTGGTTGGAGACCACTGTAAATCTTAATGATTGTCTCTTATCCAAACTGGAGCTTTCCAAGGTTGCTGGGGGATGTGGGAACTCTCCTTTCCATGCCTCATTGTTCCCCTGACAGCTTTTATCCTAGTGCTAGGCACATACCGGGGCATCAGAAAACATTTGTTGATTGAGGGATTGATTGATTCTGAGGGACTTGAGTACATTTGTAAATATCCTTTGAGACTCTTGCATCCCCTTAGAATAAAAGAACTCATGTTTTATTCAGTTCTTTCCCAATATGCAAATGTGCAGGTGCCCTAGTGGCATATAGATAACATGATCACACATACACACTCACACTTGCACACGAAAGAAATGACTGCTCACATAGAAGACACAATTGGAGGAAGACTGTGTTTGAGAAATCTCTTGGGGTTTAATATAAGAATGATTGGATGTGTTCCTCAAAGGCTGGAGGCCTGCTTCTGCAGGGCAGACTTCCCTGCAGTCTCCATGAAACAAAGTGTGTAAATGAGACAGCCTGACTCAGAGCAATGAAGATTCATTGAGGAATCAGGATGTTTTTGAATTCTAGCTTTACTGTGCCCAACCCTTCAGCAAATCACTTAAGCAAATTTCAGCCCCTGGTCCATAAAAATGAAACAAATATTTGCCTTGAATAACCTCTACAATGAGAAGGAAACATCAAAATAATGCCAATGGAAGTGGCTCACAAACTATAAATTGGAATGTGTGAGTGAGTTTCAAGCTGGTTTCACTGCTGCTGCTGCTGCTGCTAAGTCGCTTCAGTCATGTCCGACTCTGTGCGACCCCATAGACCCTGGGAGAACACTGGAGCGGGTTGCCATTTCCTTTTCCAGGTTTCACTGCAATACTAGTCAAATTCTAAAAGCCCATCTCTGCAGAGCTGGGATAAAATATGACAGTGTTTTTAAAACTGCAGAATCAGATCACTGGGTCCATTTCAAATTGCCATAAAAAGCACATAATTAACTTGCAGTATTTTACATTTCTTGACTATTCAGCAACAGCTGTTTTCTTAGTTCTTCTGAGATATTTGCGTTTTCCTCCTATTTTATGCTTTTTTTTTTCAATAATTGGATGTCCCCATCTCCATCATCTAAGAATAAGTTGATATTTTTGATACTATTTATGAAGCTGTGAGAAGTCACTGTTGTTCCTTATTCACATTTTCCTATATTTTGTATATATTATTCAATCTTTTTAATTTATTTTATTCTTTTAAAATATCAAGATTATACATAGCTGCCCCAGACACAGATATCAATACATAACATCTCTTTGTCATCTGTTTAGTTTAAAAATTAAAGATTTTAAACAACAAAAAAAATCTATCACCTATCACTGCCATATTATAAAAGTAAGACCCTTTGCAATAATCTGAACATTGAATAAATTTGGCTTTATTGAAAATTCCTTTTTTTGATGTTTAACATTGTTTCAATTAATATTTTGAATTTTATTTTTATAAAACACTACATTTAACATGGTTTAACATTTAAAAGATTAAAAAAAAAGAGCACATAGGCAAAATTCTCACCACTTTTGTCCCTCAACTATTTAGTTTGCATTCCCATAAGCAATTATTATCAGTTTCTTGTAAACATTTCTGGAGATTTTACATACACAAACATACACTTGCATGCCTTTATGTGCGTTAGCCTTATGACATACATGGTAGCAAAAGTTATATACTATCCTCTTTCACTTCACTTTTTTCACTTAACCAATTTTAGAGATTTCTCCACATCGGCCTATAAGAAGACATGGTTATGTGGTATTCCATTGTATGGACACCCCATAATTTGTTTAACCAGTTTCCTACTGACAGACTTGTAAGATGTTACCATTTATTCACTATTCAAAACAATCATCAATGAATTATCATGTAGTTCACTGTTTTCTCATGTACAAGTATATATTTAGATTAAGTTTTCAGGAATGTCATTCCCTAGCATAAAAGTCTGCCCAATACTGTTCAAATGCCCTTCATAGAGGCAGCTCCAACTTGCCCTTTGCCCCAAAGCATCCATTATTTTTTGAAATACTGGGTTTTTTGTTATTGATTTATATTAATTATTCATATATTAGGAGATTGGCCTTCTGTCTCTGATAAGATTTGAAAGTAGTTTTTCAAAGTTTAATCATAAAGCTTTTGACTGCATGTGATGTTTTTGTCATAAATAAATTTTTTCCTAATTTACTGTAATAAAATATCAATCTTTCCTTTTAGTCCTGAGATCTGTGACATGTTATAAAGGCCTTTTGCACTCTGAGATTATAAAATAACTTCTTCTTTGGCTTCTTTCAGAACGTCCATGGTTTTGTATTTTATCCTTAAGTCTCATATCTATTTTCAGTTTGTCCTGGTAAAATACTTAACATATGTGAAAGTCACTCAGTCATGTCTGACTCTTTGTGACCCTATGGACTATACAGTCCATGGAATTCTCAAAGCCACAGTACTGGAGTGGGTAGCCTTTCCCTTCTCTAGGAGATCTTCCCAACACAGGGGTCGAACCCTGGCCTCCCACATTGCAGGTGGATTCTTTCCCAGCTGAGCCACAAGGGAAACCCAATAATACTGGAATGGGTAGCCTCTCCCTTCTCCAGAGGATCTTCCTGATCCAGGAATAGAACTGAGGTCTCCTGCACTGCAAGTGGATTCTTTACCAACTGAGCTATCAGGGAAGCCCAAATACAACTTTAATTTTTTTTCCAGATAGTGACCCAGCTTTCCAACAAAATTTATTGAATAATCCATCTTTTCCCCACTGATTTGAAATGGAAATATATCATATACTAAAGTCATATAAATCTTCTGGTCTACTTCTAGATTTCCAATTTTGTCCTTTGACTGGCCATTTATTCATGTAGCTGAACTAAAAATTTAATTATTGCAGCTTGGAAATATATTTCAATATCTGGTAATGCTAGTCTTTTTCCTTTTTGTAAATTTTTTGCCAATTTTCTTCCGTTCTTTATTTTTCCATTTGAATTCAGCTTGTCTATTTCCAAAAACAAGACTTGTAATGTTTTAACAAATGAAGCTATGTGAAATATGTAAACTGGGCTGAAGAACAGTTGACACTCTTCCGTTGTTGAGGCCTTCTGTCCAGACACATTGGTGCGTCTATCACTTTGTGTAAGTTGCCATATATCCTCAGTAGGATATCTTATAGACATTCACATACTAACATTCACCTAATTTTTATTAACTTTATTACTAGGCATTTTGTATTTTTTTAAAGTTAAGTTAAGTCACTCGCTCAGTCGTGTCTGACTCTTTGCGACCCTGTGGACTGTAGCCCACCAGGCTCCTCTGTCCATGGGATTCTCCAGGCAAGAATACTGGAGTGGGTTGCCATTTCCTTCTCCAGGGGATCCTCCCAACCCAGGGATCGAACCCAGGCCTCCCGCATTGCAGGAAGACGCTTTAACCTCTGAGCCACCAGGGAAGCCCTGAATACTGGAGTGGGTTGCCATTCCCTTTCTCCAGGGGATCTTCCTGGCCCAGGGATCGAACCTGGGACTCCTGAATTGAAAGGCAGAGCATTTACTGTTTGAGCCACCAAAGAAGCCCGAGTGATGATAAATGAGTCTATTGGGATTTTAAAAATCGTTTTTACATAAAGGAAACTGCTGATTGTGTTCCTGTTCATCTCACTGAATTCTCTTGTCTGTAATAGGTCTCAGCTACATTATACACAATTAACAGTAACTTTACAAATCCCTTTCTAAGTTGTGTGCCTCTTACATGATGGTTTCTGCTAACACTTCTGGATAATGTTGAAAGCGGTGGTGATGCAGACATTCTTCTTTGTGACTCTGATGCTGTCTGTTAATGTTCCCAGTGTTTCCTTATTAAGCATTATCTTTGTAGCTGGGATATATTCCTTCGCCCTAAAGAAAGTCTACTTATTTTTCTTTTATGAACTCTTTCTTTACTTTCCTTCCTTTTCAAAAAGTAAATCTAGAATGTAAAGTGGCTTTTTTTTTTTCCAGTATCTATGGAGAATCCCATTCTCCTTTATTTCATTAAAATAGTGGGATATATTTTCCAAGAACCATTTTTCTCTTCCTAAAATAAACTTCATTCTGTTGGTGTGGTTTATATTCTTAACTTATTTGGGACGTTTGCATCTATATTTGTACATGGGATTCATCTATAGTTTTATTTTTCTGAGCAATCTTCATCAGGTTTTGATGTAAAGTATCATAAAAAGATTATCCTCAGTGTTTGGAAGCCTTTTTCTTTGCCATCCCTTCAAACCTACCCTCACTCTGGAATGGTTTAAACAAGTTAAACTCTGTTCTTTAAACTTTTACTAGAATTTCTGAAGCTGGATTTTATGCCTTTGGCATATGGGAGAGGAAAAATGATAACTAGTCTGTTTAATATTTCTAGTGTATTTTCCATTCTAGCATTCTAATACACTTTCCACATCACTTATGTTCTCAAGTTTCCTTGTATAAAAATGACCTGAATAATTTCTTTCCTTTTTTTTTTTCCAGTGGTTTTAGCTATTGAAGTATATATTGTGTTAGTTTCAAGTATATAGCATAGTGATTCAGGTATACGTACATGTCTATTCTTTTTCAGATTCTTTTCCATTATCAGTTCAGTTCAGTCACTCAGTCGTGTCCGACTCTTTGCGACCCCATAAATGGCAGCACGCCAGGCCTCCGTGTCCATCGCCAGCTCCCGGAGTTCACTCAGACTCACGTCCATCGAATCAGTGATGCCAATATTATAAAATATTAAGTAGAGTTCCTTGTGCTATACAGTATGTATTTGTTGCTTACCTATTTTATACATAACAGTATGTATATATTAATGCAAAACTATGAATTAGGAGTAATTATTTTTCATTTCTTCTGTGTGTTTACTGCTGCTTTTTATGATTTCTTGTTTTGTGTATTTATAACTTCCCCCTTGTTTTCTTGTTTAAATTAGCCAACAGCTTAAATATTTTATTTTGTTGAATTTATTTACTTATTCCCAAGTTTCAATTTCCTTGCTCTGATTGTTTTCCCCATCATTTTTTATTGTGTTTATCTAGACAGTGTTTCAACTCCTCCTATTATCCTGAGGTCTTATACTAATTTTTTGTTTGTTTCAGAGACGATTGCTTTCAGCTTATCTGTTCATTTTTTTATTATTAGGGCAAAAGATTTTACTGTAACTTCCAAATCCTCTAGCAATTCTTTTTGGATTATTCATTATTGAAAGAGATTTTTTTTCCCCAAAACCGGCTGTATCTTGGAAGTTTATGTTGGGAGAAGTCAGGGCCATGTTCCATGCTAGCCAGAATTTGCCTTGTTACTCAGGCTTTATATGTGAATTCTTTATCTTCAATTTCTCCCCAGCCAAGTGACAGACAAAGATGTGTCTGTGTCCCTAACTCAAAGGCGGGTCTGCTACCAAACTGGTAGGAAGTAGTTGGTTGGTGTTTGAGGTTTCTTGAAACCTCATTGCCTCTCCTTGGGGCAGATCTATATTCTTTATTACTCTTTATTTGATGTCTGCACCAACACTTGGCATAAAGTCCTTCAATATACAGGTACTGAGTTAACAAATGTGGGCCATAAGTAGTAGTTAACTATAGCCTCAAACCCAGGATTGAACATTGGTGAAAACATGGCCTGCACATGTGTTATTTGGCCAGGATAGTGTTTGTTAGACAGGTGCACACTCTGCAGTTTGCCCTAGTCTTTCCTTACACTCTGTTATCTTTGCCTGGATGCTTTACACACACACTTTATTTCCGTGACCTCTGAAGTCATTTGAAAATGGGACATCTGCAAACATTTAACTACATATGTCAAATCATATTATCTGGACGTTCTTACTTTTTAAAAAGTGTTATAATACACACAACCTGTAAGTTAGCAAAGTTAGAGCTGGTCTGCAGTAAAAATTGGAAGCAAGCTTGAGAGGTTATTTAACCCATCCACACCTTCTGGGGAAGGCAGTGATTCATTAATTTGAGGCTTCTACCTTCTGGACCAAATATTGCACCTTGTATAGATTCCAAGAGGAGCAAACAGTATCAAGTGGTGCCCAAAAGCTCAGCATCTAATTAGTTTCTCACTTTTCTGGGGATGATCCTGTACCATCTATCCAAGAGCACATCAGAGGATGAAGGGCTCCATATGTCCCTGGAGGGACCCACGTTCCTAATCAATGATCTGTATCTTACTTTTCTCCAGGGAGCTCAGCCCAGTGATCTGGGCTGCAGTGGAGGGTGTGATGTAATGGTTTAGAAATTTCCTTTGTAGTAACACCCAGAGGAAAATTTCCTGAGCCAAAGAGAACATCCCTGCAGCCTGGACCAGTGAACTCAACATTTATCCTAGGGAGGTGACTGCATCCCAGAAACCAGCAGTGTAACCTGCTGATTGGGTGCCTTTGGAGAGGTGAGAGGCAGGAGGACTGTATAAGATGATAACCTGAATTATACAGTCTGATTATGTTATCTGGATCTTTGCATATCCTGAGACCCATCTTCTAGAAGAGATGCACTAAGTTGAATTTCAATTTCCATTCCTTTCCTTCTGACCCTACAAGAATCTTTATCTCTTCTCCTTCAGCAAGTATGAGGCAAAGATGGTCCAATGAGGCTGGAATAAAGAAACATCCTAGGAAAAACCTTCCTCAGGGCAACCATGAAGTCAGAGTCTGGCAGAAACCTCCACTAAAGGCAAACCAGCAGGTGTTTTTAGCCATCGGTTTGGTGATCCAGACAGTAAGAATCTGCCTGCCATGCAGGAAAACCAGGTTTGCTTCCTGGGTTGGGAAGATTCCCTGGAGAGGGAAATGACAACCCACTCCAGTGTTCTTGCCTGGAGAATCCCTTTGACAGAGAAGCCTGGCAGGCTACATTCCACGGGGTCACAAAGAGTCAGACAGGACTGAACGACTTACATTTTTCACTTCTCCTATTTTTAGGAATTGCTCAGTCTTCCAGCCTCTGTGAAATTAAAAGAAAGAAAGAAAACAAGAACTTGAGAACTCTTAAGGATCTGAAAAATCGTCTATTCCAATCTCCACGTTTATGCCCAGATAATAAAACTCCAGTGAGGAAATGTTACCTGAGATCACTGATCAAGTGTTCCTCCCAAGCTACCAATTCCACCAGCATTTATTATACACATATTGTGTGCCACATATGATTAAGGGTTGTGATACACAGGAAAAGAAGACAAATTCCTGCTTTTGAGAACTTTAAGGGTAGTATAAAAGAGAAATAATTTTGATTCAATGTTTCTTTCTTTCAGTTGGTACAAAATCTAGGGATTTTTTTCTTTTTAGAATACAGTGTATTCTTAATCTTTTGATCCCAAAGAGACAAAAAAAAAAAAAAAAATCATTCAAGGGGCTTCATTCTCATTGTCCTGCTCCTTAAATACAATGACAAAAAATACACAGCCATTTTCTGTGTAGCCAACAGTGCCCAGTTGACATTTCTGGTCTGTGTTTTTTCCTAAAGCCCACAGCCTAGTTTCTGTAAGGACAACTGGATGACTATTGCAACAGTGGGGTAGGGGAGGGTACGCTGACTCCTGGGACACAGTGAGAGTTCATTGTAGTGTCAAATCACAAATAATTTTTGTTTTATTAGGGAAATACAGGACAAAGATTTCCCAGGTTGTGTATAGAAACTAATGGAAAAGAACAAAGAATTTCACACCATGACCCTTTAAACAGGAATTTGTCAAGCATTCATTATTCTTAAATACAGAATCCTGACCTTTTTAGAAGTGCTCTCAAAATAGCCAGTCAACAATTTGCTTCAAACCGTTTGCTTCCCATAAGAAGAAAAACCACCTTCACTTGAGGCTGAAAGAAAAATTTAATCCTTCCCGCTCTTGGAGATTTTCACAAATGGTCCTAAAACCAGATAGAAATGCACATAAGGAAGTGTCAGTATAAGCAGAATGCTGAATTCCACAAGAGCCATCCAGGTGATTTCGGCTCTGGACCCTACCAAGAGAAAGAGCTTGTGCCTTGAAGATGGGTAGAAAGGTAGACTTTCAGAGGAAAGAGCATAAGAAAAGAAAGACATCAAAGAGAGTGGTATGTGGGAGGCTAGAAATCAACAACCTCATTTTAAAGATGTGAAAAGTGCGGCATGAGAAAATATTCACAAAATGTCCAAGATCAGTGGCTGGTGAGGAGCAAGGTGGATGCAGAGCTCAGATGTTCTCATTTCCTGGCCTATCATGCTCCTTCTTACCATGTCTGCCTCTGAGTTCACAGCCTTCTAGGCTGAGGCACTGGGCCTTGGGGAGATCGCCAAGAAGCAAGGGAGACAGATGCGCATAAGGAAGTACCTACAATATTCTTCTATATTTTGCAATACTTTACTGGTGTCTAAAACAACCTTTTTACAGAAAGCAGGCTTGTTTTGTTTTTTGAGTCTTTTTTTTTTTTTTTTTTGACAAGTTTGATTACAGCAAGAGAAAATGCTGAATTTCCAATATGCAAATGAAATTAAAGGCCACCCGGGGATGAAAGAGCCCTACAGAAACGTTTTATTGACTGCTGCAAATTTACCCAAATAACAACCATTTTAAAAAATATATTGAAATAAATTGAGTTGCAACCTCCTTTGTTCTTCCCCTTAGGAGTCACCAGTTTTTCACCTCTAATTTCATATTATTGTCACGTGGTGTGTTGCAGATTATTTATAGATGGAATATCAAATGAATGTGGTTACACTAAGAAACTAAGATTCGATTAATCACAAAATGTATGGATATTAGCCATTTGCCTTTAAAGTGCTTATTTTTGGTGGGTGTAAACAGGGAGTAGAATTTAATTTTCTTGGCCAGTGTTAGCAGAAAATATCTAAAATATTCAATGTCCTTGCCACAGTTTATCCTGGAATGTTTGTGCAATTATAGCCTTTCTCCCCACAAGGAAATCTAAAATAATGAGGGCTTCTGGGACATATACTGGCATTAGGGAGATTGTATTTTTAAAGGACAGGAAATTAGGTGGCTTAGAACTGTTTTTCTAGCATTCTGGGCCTAGCTTGACTAGATTAGAAATCTCTAAATAGGTAACAAACTTATTAAGTCCCCTTGCATGTTGTCAAAAGTGGGCTGAAGTCATTTCCATGTAAATTTAAAATTTTAATCCAATTAAGATCTGATTAGCTCCAGCAGTGGTTGGTATCATGAATTCATGGTTCTCCCAGACCCCTTTTCTTGCTCAAAATGCAAGGTTGTGACATTCGATCAAGGAAACTGGCTTTGTCCATGAAGTTCAAAGATCAGCAAGAGAGCAATCTCAGCATTCCAATAAGAGTCAAGGGAAAAAATAAGATGTCAGGGTCCTGATATCATTTCACATCCCCTTTCAGTCCCCATATATTGGTCCCTCTCCAGAAGCCCTGGGCAAACTCCCCAAGCCAAGGGTGTGTACAGGAAGCTGTCCCCACAGCTGTTGTGAATCTGAGCTTTGGAACCAAGCAAATGTGTCTCTGATACCTGGCTTGACCCTTGTGAGCCATACGAAATAGTATGAGGAACTTGAAAAGGTCTCAGTGCTATCATCTATAAAATAAAGAGAATATTGCCTACCTCCCAGTCTCCTTGAAAGGATTAAGTGATATTATACAATTTTGAACACATTGCAATTGTTCAATTATAGATGGTTTTCTTACAAAGCATGAGAATTCAAAATAAGTCAGGTTTTTGGAATGTTTCTATGTGCCATGGGCTATGCTAAATGACTTAAAAGTTTTAACACTGTGACCCCTAGACTGTATACTCAGTGCTGAAGCCCGAATTCACGCTGAAGAAGTCTGGCTTCTGAATGTGAACACGTAACCACAAAGCTTTGCAATGCACTGTCGACCAAGTAGATAACCAAGCACAATGACCCAGAAGATTCCGCGTCTCCATTTCCCCATTAACAAAAATGAGGACTGAAGAAAGGCCAGCTTGTCCCAAAGCTCCTGAGCTCCCCTTACACTTCTAGGTAGAACTGCCATGGAAATAAGCTAGCTGACACCTCCCCTTAAAGCCTGTTACCAACCTGCCAGGTATTTGTGGAATTCTAATCAGCATCTTAAAAAAAAGAGAGAGAGAAAACTGCGGACACTGTCTGTATCTGAACAATTTCTAAGCCAAACAGTAAGTGCTCATGACTAAACGAAATGCAGTAACAGTTAATGCCATTCTTCCCTAATCCGAAGATAATGTGAAATCAGTTCAGTAAGACCAAAGTATAGATGTATAAGTGAATGAAGCCACACAAACTCATCTCACTACCATTGAGATGACAGTCTCTGAAAAAGTCCCCTTGCATGTTGTCAAAAGTGGGCTGAAGTCATTTCCATGTAAATTTAAAATTTTAATCCAATTAAGATCTGATTAGCTCCAGCAGTGGTTGGTATCATGAATTCATGGGTCTCCCAGACCCCTTTTCTTGCTCAAAATGCAAGGTTGTGACATTCGATCAAGGAAACTGGCTTTGTCCATGAAGTTCAAAGATCAGCAAGAGAGCAATCTCAGCATTCCAATAAGAGTCAAGGGAAAAAATAAGATGTCAGGGTCCTGATATCATTTCACATCCCCTTTCAGTCCCCATATATTGGTCCCTCTCCAGAAGCCCTGGGCAAACTCCCCAAGCCAAGGGTGTGTACAGGAAGCTGTCCCCACAGCTGTTGTGAATCTGAGCTTTGGAACCAAGCAAATGTGTCTCTGATACCTGGCTTGACCCTTGTGAGCCATACGAAATAGTATGAGGAACTTGAAAAGGTCTCAGTGCTATCATCTATAAAATAAAGAGAATATTGCCTACCTCCCAGTCTCCTTGAAAGGATTAAGTGATATTATACAATTTTGAACACATTGCAATTGTTCAATTATAGATGGTTTTCTTACAAAGCATGAGAATTCAAAATAAGTCAGGTTTTTGGAATGTTTCTATGTGCCATGGGCTATGCTAAATGACTTAAAAGTTTTAACACTGTGACCCCTAGACTGTATACTCAGTGCTGAAGCCCGAATTCACGCTGAAGAAGTCTGGCTTCTGAATGTGAACACGTAACCACAAAGCTTTGCAATGCACGGTCGACCAAGTAGATAACCAAGCACAATGACCCAGAAGATTCCGCGTCTCCATTTCCCCATTAACAAAAATGAGGACTGAAGAAAGGCCAGCTTGTCCCAAAGCTCCTGAGCTCCCCTTACACTTCTAGGTAGAACTGCCATGGAAATAAGCTAGCTGACACCTCCCCTTAAAGCCTGTTACCAACCTGCCAGGTATTTGTGGAATTCTAATCAGCATCTTAAAAAAAAGAGAGAGAGAAAACTGCGGACACTGTCTGTATCTGAACAATTTCTAAGCCAAACAGTAAGTGCTCATGACTAAACGAAATGCAGTAACAGTTAATGCCATTCTTCCCTAATCCGAAGATAATGTGAAATCAGTTCAGTAAGACCAAAGTACAGATGTATAAGTGAATGAAGCCACACAAACTCATCTCACTACCATTGAGATGACAGTCTCTGAAACTCATTTAAATCTTTAGACTTCCCCTCCCAATTCTCCTGACTAAGGTGGGAGTTTAGGCTGACAACTCTTACTGTCAGTCTTTAAGGCATATCTTGAATCAGTTAATTTCTCAACAGAGATTTCAACCACTCTACTCTCTAAACTGGAGGTCAGCAAGTTATCTCTGGAGAGGGCCAGATAGTCAATACTCTAGGCTCTGAAGGCATTACAGTCTATACAGCAGCATTCAACTCTGCCACATAGAACAAAAAGAGCCGTGGACAACGTGTAAACAAATGAATCTGACTGTGCCTCAATTAAGCTTTATTTTCAATAAGTGAGTGACGGGCTAGATTTGGCCCACAGTTCATAATCTGCCAACCCCTCGAATAAACCACCATCAGCTTTCATCTCTTTCAGACACTGCACTTGTTTCTTCCCTCTGAGCCTTTTCCAATTCATTCTAAATAAGTATGCTGCTTCCTTGCTTAAAATACTCCAGTGCGTTCTTACTGTACTTGGATCAGAAACTAAATTTCTTGGTAGGGCGTTCAAGGCCCGTGACCTCCCCACTGAGTGTTATCTCTTATCTTGCTCACTTCTGTCTACTGGCTTTGTTTCTGTTGCTTTTTAACATGCCACCTCAGGGCCTTTGCACATGCTTTCCCCGTCTCTTCTGAGTTCTCTTCCCCATTCTGCTCCCCTGAGCTCCTTATCCAAATTAGATCATTTCCCATATTTCTTAGAGGAAGTCTATACGCTTCTTTCAGAGCGGCTAATTAATTAATAATTAAATATAGGTATATGTGAAGATATGCTTAATAGGTATCTGCCTACCAAACTTAGGTCCACGAGGGAAAGGACCAGTCATATTTGTTTTCTTTATTACATTCTCCTGATGTACAGTGGGTGCTCAAGATCTGCATGCCAACTGAATGAACACATTGTTTATTTCTTAGTGTTCAAAGAACTTTATGAAATTCAATTGTCTTTCCTCTTTGGAAGAGTAAAAAATAGTCTGAGGCAGTAGGATTGTTTTTCTCTATATTATTGGAAAAACAAGCCCAGCTATGATCATGCAAGTCATCAGGAGGTATTCAATTATGAGTCCAAGAATGCTTTCTCAGCTTAGTAATTTCCAAAGACACTTAGAAGTCCCATGAGTTCATGTTTGAGGAATGACCGTGTAATTTCAGCCTTGCCCTTGCTCATGTCTTTGGAAACCATCCACTAAATTTTCAAAGGCCACTACCCCTTGTGCCGAGCTGATGCTTATTCTGGGAGCCCCTCTGATGCCATAACTACTTTCATCTGCAGTGTTGACCCAGCGCGAAACGCGTGCATTTACTGTGTGCTAATTTTTAAAAGTTTACGGAGCTGGGCTCCTATACAGATTTTCAAGAAGACATTTACGGTTCTAAGCACCTTCCGTAGAATCATTAGGCAACAAATTTGCTTGAAAATTTCTTTCATTGTGTCTCAGTGGAGATGAAATATGGTCACTTGCTGGGGAGAAAAACAAAAATAAAAGGAGAGTGAAATCTCCCTAAGTGCCCCCTAAAAATAAGAAAATCTGATATGCAGACTGTGTGCTGATACAATTATGAAGCTTCTGGCTCTGAGATGTAACAGATGGGAGTTTTTCTCTCTTTGGTGATGAGGTGAATGGTTCCCCCCAGGGATGTGTGGGGAAAGCTGCTGAGTTGGCAGTGTTGGCACCAAGCAGCTGGCTGCTGACAGGATTATAGGTTGAGATTGGCATTAGGGGAGAAGGGGTCCCTAATATGGGAGGGAGTAAAAAGCAAAAACTGCCCCCTCTCCCTTATCCATCCATAAAGCTGGGACTTGAAGCAGTTCATTCTGAATAGTGAATGGAGCTTCTAAGAGATGCCAAAGAAGAGCATCCGTCCATTCATTCATTTATCCATCCATTCTCTCAGCAGCCATTGACTGAGTACCTGATTTGTGGCAGCTATTGTGATGGCTGCCAAGATATGAACACAAGGAGAAATTCATTGTTTCTACCCTCAGGAAGTTCTTAGCTAAGTGAGGGAGTCAAAACACTGAAGAAACAAGCTTGCTATTGTGAGAAAGATTTCATAGCAGTGGTGACAAGACAAATATTGGGAAAATCAGCATTTCCTATGAGGACATAAGGACTGGAGAAAGAAAGCAGGTAGGACTTAGTTAGAGAATGCAGCGAGGAGGCCCTCTCTAGTCTCTTTCCCCCTCCCCTGGACCCCTGCTGAAGTCATGCCCCTCTGCGTCACTGGCTCCTGTTTCTGGTCTTGGTAGCTGGTGTTCCTTCAGCCTGGATTTGCCTTCCTTCTCCCGTGAGTGCTCCTAAAATCCTGGAGGACTTTTTAGAGTGTCTTGACCCCTTGGAACCCTACCTTGAAGGCCATGGCAAACGTTACGGGATTTTAAGCAGAACAGTTACATGATCACACGTGCTTCTCAGAAGTCCACGTTGCTGTTTTGTTGAAAGAGCCCTTAGGAGACAGAGGGAGTGACCTGCACAGAGGGCCTGAGGACTTAACTACAGCAGAAACCGTTGTCAGGCGGAGAAGAGCCTGGGCGTGAAACATGTTAAGGGGATGAACGCAAAGATAGTCCCTGATTGGCTGAGAAGGTTTTTCCTTTTCCTGTGCGCCCTTTGGTTGGTCATGTAAAATGGGCGTAACGGCACAGCATCGCAGAGAGTGAGCGGAGAGGCAGAGCTTGGAGAAAGGTTACTGATTGGCTTTGGGCTGGTGATGCTGGCCTGGGCTTCCATGTTAGAGGTGCACAACTGACCTCGTCATGGGCATATTCAGTTCAGTTCAGTCGCTCAGTCGTGTCCGACTCTCTGCCACCCATGAATCGCAGCACGCCAGGCCTCCCTGTCCATCACCAACTCCCGGAGTTCACTCAGACTCACGTCCATCGAGTCCGTGATGCCATCCAGCCATCTCGTACTCGGTCGTCCCCTTCTCCTGCTGCCCCCAATCCCTCCCAGCATCAGAGTCTTTTCCAATGAGTCAACTCTTCGCATGAGGTGGCCAAAGTATTGGAGTTTCAGCTTTAGCATCATTCCTTCCAAAGAAATCTCAGAGCTGATCTTCAGAATGGACTGGTTGGATCTCCTTGCAGTCCAAGGGACTCTCAAGAGTCTTCTCCAACACCACAGTTCAAAAGCATGAATTCTTCAGCACTCAGCCTTCTTCACAGTCCAACTCTCACATCCATACATGACCACAGGAAAACCCACAGCCTTGACTAGACGGACCTTCGTCGGCAAAGTAATGTCTCTGCTTTTGAATATACTGTCTAGGTTGGTCATAACTTTTCTTCCAAGGAGTAAGTGTCTTTTAATTTCATGGCTGCAGTCACCATCTGCAGTGATTTTGGAGCCCAAAAAAATAAAGTCTGACACTGTTTCCACTGTTTCCCCATCTCTGTCTCTTATACACATCTAGATGTGTATAAGAGACAGTCTCAAGAGTCCTCTCCAACACCACAGTTCAAAAGCATCAGTTCTTCGGTGCTCANAGTCACCATCTGCAGTGATTTTGGAGCCCAAAAATATAAAGTCTGACACTGTTTCCACTGTTTCCGCATCTATTTCCCATGAAGTGATGGGACCAGATGCCATGATCTTCGTTTTCTGAATGTTTAGCTTTAAGCCAATTTTTTCACTCACCTCTTTCACTTTCATCAAAATGTTTACATCACTTAAAATGAAATACAGTTCTGGAATCCTGGCCAGCTCATATGCCCAAAGCCAATATCACCAGGAAAACACCAATATGCACCCTATTTCCCTTGGCAGTTTTGAAGCTGTAAAGAAGTTTTGTGATTTATGGGGCACCTATGGTGTAAAATTCATGAGAGAATTTAAACAAAGCAGTACCACACTAACTTACCTTGTTATCCAGTTTGAGAGAATTTTCCTGTAGTCAGCCTTCTGGAATAAAAGGGGGTGTGCCAATCACCCGTGAAACTGTTCCAGCCTAAAAATCTGAACAAAAAGAACTTCCTATCATAAGTCAATTATATTTCAAATTTTTTTAATCAAAAGGAAAGAAAAAAAGGAGAATGTCCTTTATGCAAAGTTAATTCTTTAAGTTTCCTTCACCTCGGCCATCCAAATAAAAGGTCTACACATACATTCATGATTGAAAACAGCATTTAAATCCCAAAAATGAAATTAAGTCAATCATGCTTCCTTCACACTCTAAGGGTCTTTTTCTCAGGGAGTGTTGAGAGGTCTGAGTGGGAGAACTCCCTGCATCTCTAAAAACAGATTCAAATGCAGACACATCTTCAGCTCTGTCCTTTTCTGGGGAAATCATTTCAGAGCAAGTCGGATTTCAGCCCAGCTGCGCACCTGCACAAATCCCCGAGCCACAGGGCTGAAAAAAGAAAAGACAGCCACCAACTTCACTCCTCTTTCCTCTAATGAGTTTTAAAGGGCTTCTTTTTACCAAAGAAACAATGAGTGTCTTTTGCAGACTGTGGGGGGAAATGTCCTATTTGAAAGTAATTGAAAATATGTTTTGCAACCACTCCACAAACTCTTTTCCAAAGAGCTTTCTTTTCTAATTAACTCACAAGGCTTACTCTGAAATTCACTGGGTAGAGAGTGACATCTAGTGGGCGATAAAAGAATTTGAAATTCATACGTTTGGGTTAAGAGCCTAAGATCTAGGTTTATAACTGTAACTTTTTTTTTTTTGGTGACGCCCTGTGGTATGAGGGATCTTGGTTCCTTCACCAGGGTTTTAACCACTGGACCACCAGGGAAGTCCCAGGTCATAACTTTTGTTTATTTAATATTTATGTATTTGGCTGTGCCAGCTCTTAGTTGCAGCATGTGAGAACTTTAGTTGCAGCAAATGGGCTCTAGTTCCCTGACCAGAGATTGAACCCAGGACCCTACATTGGAAGAACAGATTCTCTGGCCTGCATTGGGAGCACTGAACCAAGAGGAATCCCCAAACCATAACTTTTAAATGTTTCAGTTCCAATACAGTAATAAACTTCTCTTGTGTTGCTGGAAGAGGGTGTTTGCTATGACCAGTGCATTTTCTTGGCAAAACCCTATTAGTCTTTTCCCTGCTTCATTCCACATTCCAAGGCCAAATTTGCCTGTTACTCCAAGTATTTCTTGACTTCCTACTTTAGCATTCCAGTCCCCTATAATGAAAAGGACATCTTTTTTGGGTGTTAGTTCTAAAAGGTCTTGTAGGTCTTCATAAAACCGTTCAACTTCAGCTTCTTCAGCATTACTGGTTGGGGCATAGACTTGGATAACTGTGATATTGAATGGTTTGCCTTGGAGATGGAGATGAACAGAGATCATTCTGTCATTTTTGAGACTGCATCCAAGTACTGCATTTCAGACTCTTTTGTTGACCATGATGGCTACTCCATTTCTTCTGAGGGATTCCTGCCCGCAGTAGTAGATATAATGGTCATCTGAGTTAAATTCAGCCATTCCAGTCCATTTTATTTCGCTGATTCCTAGAATGTCGACGTTCACCCTTGTCATCTCTTGTTTGACCACTTCCAATTTGCCTTGATTCATGGACCTGACATTCCAGGTTCCTATGCAATATTGCTCTTTACAGCATCGGACTTTGCTTCTATCACCAGTCACATGCACAGCTGGGTATTGTTTTTGCTTTGGCTCCATCCCTTCATTCTTTCTGGAGTTATTTCTCCACTGATCTCCAGTAGCATACTGGGCACCTCATGACCTGGGGAGTTCCTCTTTTGGTATCCCATCATTTTGCCTTTTCATACTGTTCATGGGGTTCTCAAGGCAAGAATACTGAAGTGGCTTGCCATTCCCTTCTCCAGTGGACCACGTTCTATCAGACCTCTCCACCATTACTGCCCACCTTGAGTTGCCCCGCAGGCATGGCTTGGTTTCATTGAGTTAGACAAGGCTGTGGTCCTAGTGTGATTAGATTGCCTAGTTTTCTGTGAGTATGGTTTCAGTGTGTCTGCCCTCTGATGCCCTCTTGCATGGGCATATTAGGGTGTGGTATACAGATTTGGAGCTCAAGAGACAGAGGTAAGGACTTTCCTCAGTCAGGATGAACTAGATTATCAAGTGTTAAAAATCTTTCTTTTTTCACTCTGCCATGGCTTGTGAGATCTTAGTTCCCCAACCAGGGATGAACCCCGGACCCTTAGAATGAGAGCAGCAACTCCTAACCAATGGGCCACTGGGGAACTCCCAACCAAGGCTTTGTTCTTCCACTGGAGCCTCTATTGTAGACCTGTGGCCGGTCCTTGGCTCGTTGTAGCCACTCGTGGGCCACTCCCACCCTTTCAAAAGGTGTTAGCTATTAAGCCTGGGAGAACAGAGACGTCTTAAAGGTCTTGCCCTGGCACTTAAATGCTTGCCTGGGAAGTGACATGTGACACTTTTGCAAAGAAGTAGTCAGTGGCTGCACCCACACACTGGAAGCCAGGAGTGCATTTCTTTGAGGGGAGGGAGAGCTGGAAATAGTTGGCAAGAGCGGAAATGACCATTACAGAGCCAAACGTGAAGATCTGAGGCTGATTCGCTCGTAGATGGCGGTAACGCCGTGACAGTGGGTAATGCAGGGAAGACTACATTCAGTTTGAAAAGAAGGGGGCCACATACGAGTCCTGGGAAAGTACTTACATTTCGAGTATGTGGTATAGAAGAGTTAAAATCACAAGGAGAGGACATGTAGATGTGGCCAAAAACTGCCAGGAAGACCAGAGTGGATTTCCAAAGAGAAAGACGATATCATTTCAAGAAAGGAGTGAGAACCCAGGAAGGGTTTCAGTAGTGACTGACAAATCTCTCTTTTAGACAGTAGCTGGGCTGTCTTAATATGATGGAAGATGCATATCCTTTTCCTTTATTAAAAAATTAACAGGTCAGAGTCATCGATTCTCAGAGCCCACAGAGTCCTCAGAGGTCATCCAGTTTACTCTCCCACCACATGTTGAAACTTTCACAATGGTCCATGACAATGCTCTATCCTAACCTGAAATCTTTCTCTTTGTAACATATCCATGGCCCTGGGCTTCCCAGGTGGCAAACTGGTAAAGAATCTGCCTGCCAGTGCAGGAGACACAAAAGACGCAGGTTCAGTCCCTGGGTCGGGAAGATCCCCCGGAGAAGGAAATGGCCACCCACTCCAGCATTCTTGCCTGGAGAATCCCATGGACAGAGGAGCCTGGCCGGCTACATTCCAGGAGGTCACAAAGAGTCAGACCCCCAAATCAGACAAGGACAAGCTCTTCTTTCTGTTCACCACTCAAGCTGACAGTATCATTCAATACTAGTTTGGGTTGGGTACTGATTTTTATGGCACACTTTGCATAAGAAACAACTGATTAAAGGACCAAGATAGTCAGGCTTTAGCTGTTCAAATTCCCAGGTGGAAAGTAAGTCCAAACCACATTTTCCTTTTTGATTTAGTATGAAAGATGAGGAGTAGGGCATGAGAGTCAAGGTGAGATGACATAGTTTATAAAACATTTAAAGATCGCTAATGTAGAAGAATGCATGCAATATTTGACTTCTAACTCTGTGACCTTGGTAAGTCACTTAACCTCTCTGAGCAAGAATTTGTGTGCCAATGAAATGGATGCCTGAGGTGTATACCCTACAGGGTTGGCTGAAGTGCAATGCAGATCTTAAACACAGGAAACTGGAAAAGGTAGAATGGGGAAGATGATTCATAAGCTTCAGCACGGGCAGACATCAACTCCACAGCCTAACAATTTGAACTTAAAGGTTAATAGCTGTGATTCAAGGAAACTCCCCTGTGTTTATTGCTACACTAACGTTGCACAGGAACAACCACCACCAAACTCCCAAGTGCACAGTGACAAACATTTAGTTTAGGTCAACAAGCCAGGAATCTGATGCAGGTTCTTCTGGTCTGGTTAGCCTAACTTTAGCTTGACTTGATCAGGTGTCTGCAGTCCACTGGCTGGTCAGCTGGGGAAGGGCTAGCCTGGGATGGCCCCATGTGGGACAGTTATCTTCTCTGTGGTCTCTCATCCTCCAGCAGGCTAGCCTGGGCTTATTCGGAAGTGTCCACAGGTGCCCGAGAGAAGGCCTCCTGAAGCTTAGGTATATATTGGCACAGCCATCACTTTTGCCACATTGTTTCATCCAGAGCAAATAATAATGCCGAGCCCAAGACAAAGAAAACTTGACTTCGTTTTTTAATGGCAAATACACAGGGAGGCGTGGAGCACTTGGTCCATTTTTGTGATCAGCATATCATAATTTTTCTCTAGTAACCAATAGGCAGGATGAGGAAGTTGGTCAAGCTGATAAGGAAGGGTACAGGAATGAAGGTAAGTCAGGTAAGGCCTGAGAGCAAACGCAAGGGTCAGGAAGCACAACAGACGGGAAGACACTTCCAAGCCGCGGAACTGGGACGGCGTCAAGGAACTCTCCCCACCTCCAGCCTGAAGGGACCAAAACCACTCGATCTGCAGGATTTCAGAAGTGCTGTGGCCAGTGCCTGGCTGTTTGCCTCTGTCATTTCCCCTTTCAGATGGAGCTATCTGTTAGAGCCACCCTATTCTTATTCACAATTGTATCTTTGGTTTTTGGAGAAATAATTTGTTTATTTTGTTTGTTTGTTTTAACTTCATTGTTGTTGCTGTTGTTTTAATTCTGTGGGCTCTGGCCTACAGGAAACTGCATTCAGATTGTGGGGAGGATATAAATAAAAGACTAAAGATTTAATTAAAAGACAGACTGAATGGTAGATTGCAAAACTAGCTGCAATTCTTTATCCCTCCTTGAATTCATGTCCTCAGTAATGTGACCTTCAAAGTTCTTTCAATCAACAAGTGGAATCAATTTCTCTACAGTTTCAGTCTGGACTGTTTTTTTTTTTTTTTGCTTTGGTCAATTGTATACACAAAGGAGATGTTGAATGAGTTCTCGGCCTAGACCTCAAGAGGCCTTGCCTAATTCCACCTTCTTTTGGGTTTCCTGCTTAGACCACACAAATGAGCCTCACTGGAATGCTTGATAATGAAAGACCTGTGGTTCAGTCATTCCCAGCACCTCATCTGACAGCTGGATGTGTTAGAGGTCATCCTAGACTAGCTAGTCCACAGTCTACCTATCAGGTGACTAAAGAGGTGTGTGTAAGCCCAGCTGAGATAAGCAAGCCTGCAACAAATTAGAAAACCCATTCAGCTGACCTGGAAACCCATGAGAAGCAATAAATGCTTAACTGTCTAAGCTACTGAGTTGTTCAAGTGTGTGTTTGTTACTCAGCAATAGCTAACTGATACACCTTCAGCTTGTATCCCATCATGTGGAAAATGTCTCTTTCCAGTAGCAGAGCATCACCTCTGAAGAGTAAGAAGACACAGCAAAGAAAAATACTCTGGTCCTGTCACCTCTGCCGTCTCCACACACGCTGGCACATTATCTGTGCTTGTCTCTTTCTAAAATAGGGCTTCCCTGGGGGCTCAGTGGCAAAGAATTCACCTGCTAATGCAGGTTCAGTCCCTGGGCTGGGAAGATCCTCTGAAGAAGGACATGGCAACCCACTCCAGTATTCTTACCTGGAGAATCCCATGGACAGAGGAGCCTGGTAGGCTACAGTCCCTGGGACTGCAAGAGTCAGACACAGTTTAGTGGCTAAACAACCACTTTTGAAATAGTCCTAAGCGCACATCATCATTCTTTGAAGCCACTGTTGTGTACACCCCTCACCTCCTTCTCTCTCTGTCTCTTTCTGTCTCTGAGTTTCTCCAGATCAGTCTCTCTCAGTCACTCACTGTCCTTCTCCCATCAGCACTAGAGATGTGTCTAATAGAGTGAGGAAACAAATGGAAAACTGTCAGCTTTCAAAATGGGGAAATATGATCATGCTGTCACTTCCTTTTCTTTTGCTAGACAAAGAGTGACAAACCAGTATCTGAAGAATTCTCAGGAAATTGAAGCACCCGAGCACCATGCAGGAGGGCTCTCACTGATCAAAACGTGGGTTATTCTGCCATTTTGGTGCTTGAAATAGCTACATTTGGCTGCACTGGGACCCTGTTGCGGCACACGGGATTTATTACCCTTTGTGGAATCTTTTGTTGCGGGATATGGACTCCCTAGTTGTGGCGCGTGGGCTCAGTCGTCGTGGTGAGCAAGGTCCAGAGCCCGGATGGGACTTCAGTAGCTGAGTCATTCAGCCTCACGTGCATGCAGGACCTTGTGGTGAGCAAGCTCCAGAGCCCGCACGTGGATTTCAGTAGCTGAGTCATTCAGCCTCAGCTCCTCCGCTGCCTGCAGGACCTCAGCACCCCGATCAGGAAATCAAACCCACGTCCCCTCCACTGCGAGGTGGAGTTCCAACTACTGGCCCACCAGGGAAGTCCCTTGGTACTTGTTTTTCAAGAAAAAGCCAAAAAAATAACTTGTAAAAGCTCTGACACAGTGCACAGAAGCAGCTATTCTTTATTCTCAGTGATGACAATTCAGTGCTTGGAGTGTAAAGATTTGGATATAGAGAGAAAACAATGGCAGTACATACCTACAGAAATTAAGAAATTTAGTGAGATTGTGTAAAGGAAGAGGCATAGGTTGGTGGAATCAGAATTACTAGCTTCAACCTCTCTTCCACCCACTTTCTTTGGTTGTGTAATTATGGCCTGCTTACTTCTGCTCAATGTCCTAATCATAAAATAGACACAGTTCGTACAGTTAAAACAGGGAAATGTCCTGCTGTTTAAATGACACAACATAGGTGAAATGTTGTAACAAACATAGATTCCCTTCCTGCCTTAACTCTCTGAGGTAGCCAGTGTCTGGAATTCAGGCTTTGGGTTACCTGTATAATTTCAAAACAATACTTTACTTAGTCTGAATCCAAATAAATGCAGGCATCACTAGAGAAAGCTCACATGGTTTGTGTCTCATTTTCATCAATAAGCTTGGGCTCAAGATCTGTGCTCAGCACAGCTACTATATAGAAGAATAGATGCTCTTGGTCTCAAAGAAATAATTTGTTAGGAGCCAAGATGTGTGTGTGCTTAGTCGCTGAGTTGTGTATGACTTCTTTGCAACCCCAGGAACTGTAGCCCACAAGGCTCCTCTGTCCATGGAATTTTCCAGGCGAGAAGACTGGAGTGGGTTGCCATTTCTTTCTCTAAGGAATCTTCCCAAACAAGAGACTAAACCCGCGTCTCCTGCAGCTCCTGCATCGGCAGGCGGATTCTTTATCGCCGAGCCACCTGGGAAGTCTTAGGAGCCACGCTAAGAGGTCATTGCGTAGTCAGTGTCCTTAAGTAGTCAGTTTGTTTATGCAAGGTACACTTGCTGCAGATATTCAAAGGAGGAGGAAACCAGAGCCCAGCAGATCAGTCAGGAAGGCTATAGGAATTGAATCTACAGCTCATTCTTGAAGGACGCCAAGGGCACAGGAGGGCACGCAGAGTACCAGTGAGACAAGGATGTGTTAGACACGGCACTAGGTGATTTAAATGTATACGGTGCCTCATCTAGTACTCACAGCCTAAGAAGATATATCATTTTCCTTGTTTTAAAGACAGAGGTTAAGACATTGATCCACAGTCACACAGTAAATAATTATCAGACGGGAAACCAACTCTCTTTGACACCAGAGATCATGTACTTCTCACTGAACCCTACTTCCTACCCAGGGGCAAAAATGAACATGTTACATTATGAGGCAGTGAGGCAGCTCACCCAAACACACAGAGAGAATGTGTGTAGAGGAGCCCGAGAGGCGATGCCGGACGGGGAGGGTGACGCGGTCATGGCTTGGGTGGTCTGGAAAGGACCAGAGTATTTCAGAACGATTCCTTTGGAATAAGCGGGCATTCGCGATTTTTATCAACTTTTAGCATTAAAGATGGTTACGTTCATCTTCCTAAGGGAAGGCTCTCATTTTGCCAGCCCCGGGGTGGAGGAAAACTATTAAGAAAGCTTTTTTAGCATATATTTTGCCCCTCTACCTGCAGTTTTTCTCACTATAATACAGCCAAGAAGCATTGGGTTTCTAGAAAAATCCCTGAGCCCATCAGTAGACCTAAACACAGATATAAATGTGCTCCTTCCTTTTAGTTTTCTTTGTGTGGGCTCCTGTAGAATAGTAAAAGGAAGGCAAACAGGAAATAGAGTGGTATTTTTGTTTAGTCTGTCAGACGGTGTTCTAAAAGCTCTTTCCACTTTATCCTCCTGGAGCATATGCATGAAACTCTCTCTCATGAATATTTGAATGATCTTTACTTTTTTCTGTCATTTCTTGAGTCTTGACTACAATGGGGAGCAGAATGTGACCTTCCCAAGGCAGATACTTCTGGGAGCCTCTGTCAAAATGTGTGCATGGGACCGAGATGCTGAAAAATCATGGTAACCACTGGGACTTCTTGTCCTTTATTTTCAGCCCTGAGAAGTCCATTTGATGCTGATTGCAGAGGAGTATCTTTACGGAAAAGAGAGATATGACTGGAGGAAGTCAGATGGAGAATGTGTCTGTTTTAGCTTTTTAATATTTCTGTATCTATGGAAAATGCAGGGATAGATATAGGCAATGAGGTTAAAAACCCCAAGTAAGGGGGCTATGACCTGTTTATTTTCTCAGAGACAAACTGGTATAGTTCCATTAAGTTTCTTCATGCTTAGAGTTTGATTATCTAAGAGTCTGATCATCTCTCTGCCATTCTTATCCCATTATCTTGATTTCTTCTTCTTTATAGCCCTTATCATCACACCACATTCCACTTTTTACTTACTTGTTTATCTGTTGGACAGATGCCTCATTCAAATATGTCTAATGATGGCAAGGGCTTCACTTGTCATATTTACTATTAAATTCTTAGTACCTGGAAACAGTACCTGGTACCAAATAGGTGCTCAAATATCTGTTGAACAAATGAAGGTGACCGTTGTATTCATCATTCAGTTCATACTTATGGACTTACTACCATGGGTAGGCCCTGCGTTAGAACTAAAATAGTGCAGTACAGGATACAGACGTGTGATCAGATACAGTTCAAAAGGTGCAGTGACAGAGGGATATGTAGGAAATTGTGGGAATCCTGAGGATGGAGTCCCCAACCCGAGGAACGACTCCACCCAAACTTTTAAGAATGAATAGAATAGAATGAATGAATAGAATTTGATAGATTAAATAGAATTTGATTTGGTTAAAAATCAATGAGCTGTATTTCCCTAACTCCTCAGTGGGATTGAGGGCACTCAGGGACTAGTGTACTAGCAGCCGGAAGTGTTAGAAAACCAAAAGCATATATATATATATATATTTTTTTTTTTTAACAGAAATTCAGTTAGATTTTTTTTAATAAAGCTACTTTATGGACCACTAAATAAATATGTCAGAAGCAGATATTAAAGACAGGATGGGATCAAAGGAATTCCATGAGAACAAGATTGAGTGGTGGAGGGAAGGAAAAAAGGCAGGGCTGTAGGACAGCTACGCAGAACAGGCCCAAGCTAAGTCTTCCTATTCCCCTTGATGGACCAGCCCTACCTCGATGACCTTCTCAGTTCAGTTCAGTCACTCAGTAGTGTCCGACTCTTTGTGACCCCATGAATCGCAGCACGCCAGGCCTCCCTGTCCATCACCCCATCACCAACTTCCGGAGTTCACTTAAACTCACATCCATCGAGTCAGTGATGCCATCCAGCCATCTCATCCTCGGCCGTCCCCTTCTCCTCCTGCCCCCAATCCCTCCCAGCATCAGAGTCTTTTCCAATGACTCANCTTCCGGAGTTCACTTAAACTCACATCCATCGAGTCAGTGATGCCATCCAGCCATCTCATCCTCGGCCGTCCCCTTCTCCTCCTGCCCCCAATCCCTCCCAGCATCAGAGTCTTTTCCAATGACTCAACTCTTCGCATGAGGTGGCCAGAGTACTGGAGTTTCAGCTTTAGCATCTTTCCTTCCAAAGAAATCCCAGGGTTGATCTCCTTCAGAATGGACTGGTTGGATCTCCTTGCAGTCTAAGGGACTCTCAAGAGTCTTCTTCAACAGCACAGTTCAGAAGCATCAATTCTTCAGGGTTCAACTTTCTTCATAGTCCAACTCTCACATCCATATATGACCACTGGAAAAACCATAGCCTTGACTAGATGGACCTTTGTTGGTAAAGTAATGTCTCTGCTTATCAATATGCTATCTAGGTTGGTCATAACTTGCCTTCCAAGTAGGAAGCATCTTTTAATTTCATGGCTGCAGTCACTACCTGCAGTGATTTTGGAGCCCCAAAAATAAAGTCTGACACTGTTTCCACTGTTTCCCATCTATTTGGCATGAAGTGATGGGACCAGATGCCATGATCTTCGTTTTCTGAATGTTGAGCTTTAAGCCAACTTTCCCACTCTCCTCTTTCACTTTCATCAAGAGGCTTTAGCCTGAAGAGATACCGCATGTCTAAGGTAAGAGAAACCCAAATAAGACGTAGGTGTTGTGAGAGGGCATCAGAGGGCAGACACATTGAAACCATAATCACAGAAAACTAGTCAGTCTGATCACATGGACCACAGCCTTGTCTAGCTCAGTGAAACTAAGCCATGCCATGTGGGGCCACCCAAGACGGGCGGGTCATGATGGAGAGGTCTGACAGAATGTGGTCCACTGGAGAAGGGAATGGCAAACCACTTCAGTATTCTTGCCTTGAGAACCCCATGAACAGTATGAAAAGGCAAAATGATAGAATACTGAAAGAGGAACTCCCTAGGTCGGTAGGTGCCCAATATACTACTGGAGATCAGTGGAGAAATAACTCCAGAAAGAATGAAGGGATGGAGCCAAAGCAAAAACGGTACCCAGTTGTGGATGTGACTGGTGATAGAAGCAAGGTCCGATGCTGTAAAGAGCAAGATTGCATAGGAACCTGGAGTGTTAGGTCCATGAATCAAGGCAAATTGGATTACCTTCTGAGCAAGCTCTAACATTAATGCCTGTTCTACACAGCTTGCTACTTTCATTCTCTGTGGATATAAGAATTAATGTGAAGGAAGATGAGACAGAATAAGAGAAACAAAGGAAGAAGATGCCTACAAAGGATATGAAACAGAGAGGAAAAACAATCTTTACAAAAGAACGGGAGAAGGAAATGAAAAGTTGAAAATGAAAGAAGGAAAGGAACTTTCCAACCCTTATTAGGTTTGAGTGCTGGTGGTTATTTTAAGTGGTCCCCTTGGATAGGTAATCACGTTGAACATTTCACTTCTGGTTTGTTTATATTTATAAACCATAAAGTCAAGCTCAGATTTCTGCTAGAAAAGCACTTTTAGAAGGCAGTGAGATCTTATCTTTCATTTTCTATAGATCAGTTTTGCAGCTTCTTGAAGTATTTATAGTTTTAATACATAACCATAAATGCCCCCTAAACAAGGAATATTGCACCTTTCGATTACTATTATTGCTTTATTGCTTATCACAGCCATAAATTAGTGACATCCTCCAGCCCTGCTGAAAGAGCCCGGAACTAGGTTACAGCATGAACACAGAAGAACCTATTAAAGCTTTGCTGTTGCTTGAAAGTCTTTATAGTTTTCAAGCATACCCCATAAGTGTTTCAATTAAAGGACTCCTTGCATGTTCAGTGACAGCCCTCCTGTTTGAGATGGGATAGTAGTATCAGAAAAGAAAAGCAACATTACAAGAAGGGAAATTAGAAAACATTAAAAATGCAATGCCTATACAAATAAGAGCAGGGGTTTAAATTATGCAGATTAAAGTCATTTAAATTGTTTATCTGATGCAAGTTGATGTTTATATATATATCCTATATCTGTATCGTCTGTTGCTAAGCTTATGTCTAGGTCTGTGTTTGCATATTTTGTTCCACTAATGAGTTTTTAGTGCCATCTATGATATTTCTAATAATTGGTCATGTGGGCAAGAATTCCATTAAAGACATCAAAGATGGCATGAAAAATTCTTTGGGAGAACAAAGATGTTGACCTAGACAAAAGCTTGACGTTTAAGAGATGCAGATAATAGTGATAGTGATAAACTAGCTTTTTGGAGGTAAATATCACATTAATATAATTAGGATTACAACTCAAAAGCAATAGAGTAGAAAAAATTGTGAGTCAAGAAATCTGCCTTAGATCTACTAGAACAGATCTTTGTAAATAAAGTCAACTTTCAGTTCTGGGTTCCTTGGCCACCAATAAGTTGACAAAATTAGATAATGTGAGGTATTCATTTTAAATATGTCCTGATTAGCTGCTAGGCATTGTAGCAAATTTTTAAAAATTAATCATATTGCTTACCCTCAAGGAGCTCATGGATTATTTTAGATAGAAAAATATACATTGGGCATTTATATATTTATTTATTTTTCATTTCGTATTTATTTACCTTTAACCATTTTAATTGAATATAGTTAATTTACAATGTTATGTTAGTTTCATTTGTACAGCAAAGCCATTCAGTTTCATATATATACATGAGTATATATATTCTTTGTCATGATAGATTTTTGATATTGAATATAGTTTTCTGTGCTATATAGTAGGTCCTTGGTGTTCATCTATTTTATATATAATAGTTTATATATGGGCTTCCTAGGTGGCATCAGTGGTAAGGAAACACCTACCAATGCTGGAGACTCTGGAGAATTGATGCCTTTGAACTGTGCTGCTAGAGAAGACTCTTGACAGTCCCTTGGACAGCCAGGAGATGAAACCAATCAATCCTAAAGGAAATCAATCCTGAATATTCATTGGAAGGACCAGTACTGAATCTTCAATATTTTGGCCACCTGATGCAAAGAGCCGACTTACTGGAAAAGACCCTGATGCTGGGAAAGGTTGAAGGCAAGAGGGAAAGGTGGCGACAGAGGATGAGATGATTGGATGGCATCACTGACTCAACGGGCATGAGTTTGAGCAAGCTCTGGGAGACAGTGAAGCCGTATGTGCTGCAGTTCATGGCTTCACAAAGAGTCCGACACAACTTAGCCACTGAATAACAACAACTATTGTAGTGAGGTTTTATTCTAATTTCGTTTTCAGATTATTCCTCCCTAGTTGTGGAAGTGCAATTAATTTTTATAGACTGATCTTATGATTATTAAGTTCTAAGAGTTTTTTGCAGATTCCTTAATAATTTCTGTATACAATGTAATGTCATCTGCTAATAGAGATAGAATTTAACTCTTTTCAATCTGAATGTCTTCCTTCCTTCTTCCCGCCATCTTTCTCTTCCTTCTTTTCTACCTTCCTGATTTCCTTCTTTTCTTTCTTTCTTTCTCTACTTTTCTCATTGTTTAGGTAGAGATACCAGTACTATATTGAACGGAAGTGGCAAGAGTGGTCGTCTTCGACTTGTTCCTGATTTTAAGGAGGAAAGCATTCAATATTTTACCTTTAAGTGTGATGTTATAGTTATGGATTTTTTTGTAGATGCCTTTTATCAGGTTGATAAACTATTCCTAGTTTATTGAGCTCCTTTCATTTTGTGCTATCTCCATGTTTTTTTTTTTTTTTAGTTTAATGTTATTACAGTTTATTCCATAAACAAGAGTCATAGCCATAACATTTTTTGAGATAATACATTTTTCCTTGGGTTTCTGGTAAGGCTGCTGTGAGACAATACCCTTAAGATTCCTAGAAGCTTTCTATTTTGATAGAAATTATCTGTGAGGCATGACCTTAAGATTATTGGAGCAATGTATTTTGGGGGTTTGAGATAACACCTTAACTATTTCTGAAGTTTTAACATAAATCTTTCTAGTCACAATATTGGTTTCCTCTTCATATGAAGCTCTGTATTTGACCTTTCTGACGCAACTCTAAGATTTGACCTTTGCCTGGAAACCATTTCTTAATTTTAGCATCATTTACCATTTGGGGAGATGAGTAATGAGAAATGGCTTTAGTTTTCAAACCTAGTAAATCCTGGTTCTTTTATATTTAACAGCTCTTCAGCTTATTGCTTTCCTATTGTATATAAGCAGCTAGGAGAATCTGAGTGAAACCTTTAACGCCTGCTTGGGAACCTCCTTGGCTAGATCCTGCAGTTCATTGGGTGAAATATATATTCCCTATGTTGTCATCAGTAATAATGTTACTGTTTTCTGTCACTTCATAATAAAGGTGACCTTTCCTCAAGCTTCAGATAGCATTTTCCTCAATATTTTAAAGCCCTCAGAGACAGCCTCCTTAGGACCATCCAGTCTCAACTAACAGATTCATCAAAGACGGTTCAGATTCTTCCCTCTCTTTGGTCCCAAAGCCTCTTTAGTGCTTGTTACAACAGGTCTCCACTTCCGATACCATATCCGCTCCAGGTATTATGATTGCACCACGAGCTGCTCTGAATCTCAGGAGCTTGAACAATGACAGAGCTTGTTTCACTCATGAATCTGCAGTTGGAGATTCTGCTCAGCAGGATAACTTGCCTCCACCTCACAGCAGCTGAACCACTTGAGCAGTGAGAACTGGAGTCATCTGAAGGCTTGTTCACACATATATTTGAAGTTGATATTGATGCTCAGCTGGAATCTTAGCTGAGCACGTTAACCAGAACACATCCAAGCCCCTCTCCATGTGGCTTGGGCTTCCTCACAGCCTGGTGGCTTGGACCCAAGGGCAAGCACGTGAAGGGGGCGGGGAGAGAAAGAGAGAAAGCAAGGCAAGAGGCCCTGGCACCTGTTCTAAGGCAGCTCTAGAAGCCACACATGTCATTTCTACTACCTCCCATCCAAATGTGCCCTGAGTAAAGGGAACGGAGAGAGTCTGTACCTTGTGATGAAGGGTGGCAAGGTCTGCAAGAGCATATTGGATGGAAATACTGCTGTGAACATTTTTGATAATTACAATCACCCACAGGAATCAGCTTGTCTTCTTTATGGAAATGTTGTATCACAATTATCTTTGAAAACAGTAGAGCTGCATATGAATTCACGGGTAAGGTAAAATGTGGATTTATCATATGTATTTAACATTTTTTTCCTCCTTTTAATACTCAGGTCACTTACTAGAACCTGGGCTGGGCTGAGTTGCTTTATCTTAAATTTCTTTTCAATTACCCCCAACTTGCCTCTCATTTCTGTTTTTGTGCCATTTCTATAGATCTCTCATACAGAAGCAATAAATTGGACAGAAGTAATTCACTAAATCAATCAGAAATTGTCAAGGTTTGGGGTACTGAATAACACTGTTCAGTGCCTTACAGTTTTTGGGTTTTTTTAACTACAGATGCAGGCCTTTGAACAAATGTTCTTGCTCTCACAGGGAGCTATGAATGAGCCGTGCATGTCTCTGTAGACAAAGGACAGAGCTGTGGCTCTATTTCTTCAGTTCGACGTAACCCCCAGCATTGGGATTCATCAGCATGCGTCCGCATTATGCTGTCTGCCATGATCAGTGTCTCAAGAACCAAGTGCCAGTGGGAAGAAAAGCAGTATGCAGTAACAGGTGGGCACTAATCAAGGCCGCTCTGGGCTGCCTCCAGAAGAACATGTGTCTGACGGAAACACAGAGAGAAGAGTAGAAATCATTCTGGTTGATGCTATTCTGGCCTCTGACAAGGGATGAAGAGATGGGCTCACCGTGCTTTGAAATGTAATTCAAACTTAGAAACCAGGATGATAGACAGAATAAAAGAGAGAGACTCTTTCCTTCCTCCGAAACTCCCTAAAATAGCCAACTTCCCATTCAGCAGACCAGGCCAATAAAGTCATATTTCTTGTTGTTTTTCTTTTCATAACAATGTCATCAGCATTAATGCTACCATCCCCACTGAAAGTGAAAGGCATCCCTTGGCACTAGTCCTGTGGCATCATGATTCTTGAGCACCAAAGTTGGCCCCAGCCAGAGTGGAGAAGCTGTAAGCATAGAAGTCATCACTCCATAGAAAGCTAAAGAAGTGTCCAGGTGTCAGTTACACAGGTAACAAAGGCAAAGGAGGAAAGTCCAAAATCAGCATGGACAGAGGCCAAATGTCTCCAGGCTGTGTCCAAGCCCTTGAGGAAAGAAAGGCTCAGGGCCTGACCAAGGGACCAGATCCTATAACACTCCATAGAAAGCTAAAGAAGTGTCCAGGTGTCAGTTACACAGGTAACAAAGGCAAAGGAGGAAAGTCCAAAATCAGCATGGACAGAGGCCAAATGTCTCCAGGCTGTGTCCAAGCCCTTGAGGAAAGAAAGGCTCAGGGCCTGACCAAGGGACCAGATCCTATAGTTTCTCATCCTGTTTGGATTAGCAGAATGATGTGGATGGCTGGATGGGAAGGGAGAAGATTAAACTGGGAGTTAGGAAACTTGGTATCTACTCATGACTCCACCACTAACTCAAGACCTCATTTGTGCCTGTGTCAAATGGGGAGGTTGTTTCTTATGCTCTTTGAATTACTCTCCAGCTCTGATATTCCATTCTCCCACATAATGTATTTCTCCCATATGTCCTTGCTCATAGAGAGTGCATGCTAGCTGTTACCCAGGCTCACTAGCTAAAGTGAGACAGTCCAAGGATTTGCATCTTGTGCTAAACAGTTTCTTTAGGATCCTTTAGGGATTCTGATCTTACCACCAGAAACAGACTTCTTACAAACCTTTCTGCAAGCAGGCTAATGTTAGCATCGTGCATGTGTGCCAAGCTGGCTCAGTTGTGTCCGAATCTTTGTGACCCCATGGACTGAAGCCCACCAGGCCCTTCTGTCCTCGGGATTCTCCAGGCAAGAACACTGGAATGGGTTGCTTGTAAGTAATTCACAGGCACCCCTAAGCAGAAAGAGGACAGCTTGGTTTTTCATAGCAAAATGCCTCATGGAGAGTGCTTGCTAAAGAAGCTGCTGGCTGAAGGGTTTGGGAACTGGGGTATGCCTGCCCTGGAAGAGATAGGAATGTTTTGGAAAACCACCACATTTGGTGTACGGATTTGGAGATTTTGCCTCCCCTCCAGTGCTTGTGTATCCTTTTCATTAAGTTCCTTCCCATCCTCAGTGAATACAATGTGTGAAATCATAGAGGAAATAATAGGCCCATTCTTCCCTAAGGCCAGTTTTGGTCCAAGCCATTTAGTTACCTTGAGGATGTCACTCACCATTGTGCATCTAACAAGTTCATCTGTAAAATGGGACTGTCTTCCTCACAAAGTGAGGTATCAGTTTTATTAAATAAATCTTACATGTGATATTCTTTGCAAATAAATACTGTAAAACATGTTTGTAAAGTACCGTTAGTGCGGGATTATCAGACTTCCTGGAAACTCTTGCAGTAGTTTGGAATAGCTTCTTCTTCATCTTCTTTTCTTTTCTTTTTTTTTTTTCAGGTACAGATGGAGAGATTCAAAGTCAGAGATTCTTGGCTTCCAAAGCAACCAGCACTTAGAACTGAGCGGTAGGAAGTGGCACCACAGAGGGAACAGCAAAGGTAGGGACAACCCACAGAGTCTAGCCTTTTCAGAGGAAATAATGAGCCATTCAGTTACTGTTCTGTGGACTTGAAAAAAAAAAAAGAGAAAATTTGGAAAATGTTAGTTCAACCACTGCTACCTAAAAACGTTCACTGCTCAACTTGCCTGCTGCAAATTAAGCCACCAAATAATGGAGAGGTGCTGCAGATGTTGGAATCAAGAATGTTTTAAGGATCATCAGCCTCCTTGGCATCTAATCACAGTTTAAAATAAAAGTGAAGCTTCTAACGCAGCCCCAGAACCCTGGGCCTTTCTTTCCTCCGGGGCTTGGACGCCCAGCCTGGAGCCGTTTGGCCTCTGTCCATGGCCGATTTTGAACTTTCCTCCTTCCGCTCTGGCCCTTACATCCCAGCAGGTGAAAAGTGGTGGGTTTGGCTAGCTTGGGTTTTAATAAGTCTCCCCAAATGCACCGAGCATGGGAACAACTTAATGATCAAAGAGAGGAACTGGATTCAGCAAGCATTTCGGAAGTGTTTACTGCGCACTTAGTCTCCTCCCAGCAGTGTGCTGAGTTAGTGAGGACACCCAAGAAGGTGCAGTGACTTTTGTTACAAAAAACTATGAGGTTTTCAGAGTAGGATAATGAACTTCTCAAAGGTCCCCAGCAAGACGTCTTGAACTCAGACATCTGTGTCTCTGGCTACGCCAACCTGTTTTCCTATTTTTGTACATCTTTGAAAACGGGACTGGCATAATAGATACTTATTCTCTGTGACTTCCGTGTCTGATTTAGACTCCCCATTTCCCTTTCCCTCTTTAGCCCATCTTGCTCTCACTTCCCAGCAGTTTTCTGCTTTCTTTGCTTCTCCATAGCGTTCTGATCTCGTCACTGATGGACTCTCTCTGCACTTCTGCTTAATGCTTCTGACCAGGGGCTGTGATCCATCCTCTGTCCAGCTCTATCTCGTTGTCCACAGGACAGGGGGCTTCTTTACTACTCAGTTCTTTGATGTCAACTCCCTCCTGGTAGGCTGGTCCGTGGTGAATGGTATAATATCCAATACCCTAGCAGGAAGTGAAACCTTGACTCATAACTATCTAGTCACGGGATTTTCTTTAAAGAAAATAATTTGGCACTACATATTGAGGCCTTAAAATGACCAAACCCTTTACCCTAGACATTTTTGGTGTAAGAATCCACTTTAATACATTGTCTCTTAAACTAGGTAACTATTTACTGGCAAAAATTTATTGGTGAAAATATTCAAGTATGGTGAGATAAACTTTTCAAAATACAATGTAGATTTTAATAATTTACTCCATAAATGTTTGCTTAATGAAGAATAGCATCAAAGCTTAAAAGAGATTAGCTGTCCATACCTGATTTTGTACTTTTCAGTCTTCTATTGAAACATCTATTTAAGAGGCAGAAAACAGTCAGAACACCAGAAACCAATTAAATTATTCAATGATGCCATTCAAACTAATGTGAATTTTTTGGAGGAAATATTCCTGACTCTGGTGTGTCTGGGCAAGACAAAAAGTCTATTCAGACACATAAAATGAAATGACCCATCAAAAGCAAATGAGAATGGATTTATAGCTATTCATGCGTTTTACCTTTACATTCCAGATATGGAGTCTGGGCCACAGTCAAACAATTTGGTGGTCTTTCTTCCACCGTAAAGCTTCCCCGGTGGCTCAGGCAGTAAAGAATCTGCCTGCAGTGCCGGAGACCTGAGCTAGATCCAGGAGTTGGGAGATCCCCTGGAGAAGGGAATGGCACCCTACTCCACTATTCTTGCCTGGAGAATTCCATGGACAGAGGACAAGTGCCTTCTGAGACTCATAATGATACTGCCTCCGTTGAATCCCTTTCTCTCATCAGCACTGATTTTGCTTCTGAAACTATCTGGAAGTCTCCAACTTTCAGCAACGCAAAATGGCTGAAGATAGAAGGGGAGTTTATGAACTGTGGCAGCCAAAATATCTTCTCATACGTGTAATCAGATGTGGGGACCCATGAAAGGGGTTAAGGATGCCAGAATTGCAAACACCATGAAGTTAGCTGAAATATTAATGTAAATTTCCTTAAACAGACATAAGTGTCAAAATAAAAGCTATCTAGGAGAGTAAAGTATAACGAAAATAATATCTAGTTTTGTAACTTTATGTTATGTTATAAAGGTAGTGTAATGTTGAGTTGAAGGATATAAAGTTCTATTGAATTTCTTATTTTACATTAAGATAAATTCATTTTTGGTCAATAAGACATTAAGATGAATTATAATTTTGGAAGATTATAATGATAAAGTGACAAAAATTTGGCAATTCAAAAATATGAGAAGAGATACAGATTTTAAATAATATAATTAGCTTTTTAAAATTAGGAACTTTAAAGACTGTAAACCAGACCTTAAAATTAATACATATTTCCAAATATCCATGGAGCATTACCAAAGTTGGCCATATGCTACTTTAAAAAGAATGCTAATAAATTACAAGGGACTATTAACAAAAATTCTTCTAGCATTTTTTTTTCCTCTTTTCAGTCCCCATAGCCAAACTACTGAAATAAAATCATACCTACTGATGGTATATTTAAACTCAGTGTATGTATATCATCCCATTTTAACATCCCATTTTGATTCCCAACATCCGTGGTTTTAGAGTTTGGGGCATGGACCCAGCTTTGCTAAACAGACTGTATCTGAATATCAAGTTTCCACTTAACTAGCAGAAAGCAGGAGAGAGTATTGCTCCCAACTTAACACAAGAAAAAGATGAATAATTTACAAAAATCACAAGCTTTCTTGAACCCAAATAAGAGTTCAGGTTGAAGAATAACCAACTAGTCTGAAATACAAGGAAAGAAAAGACATTTCTCAGCAGATATAAGAGGCAAACACTGGCTAAGCCGGGCTAGAGCAGGGGAGTGAGCTGGCGCTACCATGCAGAGATTTCAGCTAAAATGTTCAACAAATTGGTAAAAGGAGTGACAGTATAGAGCCACAGTCACACAGGAAGCTTGAAACCATTTCAAGCCTCTTCTTCATCAGTTTTATTTTAGAAATTTTGGGAGTCAGATTATCAGGCCTCAGAAAGAACTCTTAGGTTGCAGCCTTACGGGAGAGAAATAACCATTGTTAAGGTGGGCATGAAGCCCTGTTCAATAATTAATGTTTAGAGAAGGTAGCAAATAATACTTAATACTAAGAGAGGGTGGCAAATTGCAGCTTCTTCAAAGCACAGGTGAATACTCATTTTATCAAAGAGAAGAAAATAGAAAAAGCTCTCTACCTCTATGGGAAAGGCAGGAAAACATTCTAGTTCCACATCATTACAGATCTAACCCTGCAGCATAGAAATGTCACCTAGGAAGTCCACCCATGGGACCCAGGTACTCTGGGTTTGCCCAAGACTGAAGCCGAATCATCACAGAGAAATTCCCTCTGGCCCCTACAGTCAGACTCGTAAGCATCATATAGTACAAGTAACAGCAGTTTGCTGCTTGGGATCAAAAGTATGAAGAAACTTTTCTGACGTACAAATTCACAGGGAAAACATAGTTGAATATGATAAAGACTCATTAAAAAAAATCCACCATCAACAAAGACCCCACCCTGTGCAAAAGGTAAGTGGCAGATGAACTTGAACTCNTGGGATCAAAAGTATGAAGAAACTTTTCTGATGTACAAATTCACAGGGAAAACATAGTTGAATATGATAAAGACTCATTAAAAAAAATCCACCATCAACAAAGACCCCACCCTGTGCAAAAGGTAAGTGGCAGATGAACTTGAACTCTGTTTTATTGAGGGTAACTTTCACAACAAAACCCAAATCCGAACTAGCTCAGCACTTGACCACCTTGACTCAACACCCCACACTAAAAGTCTAACAGAAAATTATGCCCATTTCCAGATATATTCTTTACTTGAATCTCAACTGTCTTGTATTCCAGGTTTGACTTTTAACCTCAAATGACAAGAAAGGAAGACACACAAAACTGTCAAGAATCAGAGCAGTCAACAAAATCACACACAGATATGAGCCACATGAAGGGTATACCAGACAAAGGGCTTAAACATAATTCTGAATAGTAAGCTAATGTATCTAGTGGAAATGGGACAACATGTGTAATATAAAAAGGTCAGAGAATGCTGGTAGAGATATGAAAGCTAACAGAGCCAATTGAAAATGCTGAAAATAATCATAGGAAAACACATGATGATAAATAAGGAATAACTTCTACAGGCTTATTAGTACTCTTGGCACAGCTGGAAAAGTGTCAGCCTAAGGACAGACCACTAAAAATTACCCAAACTGAAACATAAAGGCACACACAAAGCATGAAACGCTGTGGAACAGTATCCAACAGTCTGACATACGTGCAGTTTGGTTTCTAGAAGGAAAAGAGAGAGAGAGAAGTAACAGAAGATAGAAGAAATATTTCAAAATATAATGGCTGAGAATTTTCCAAAAGTAATGACAGACATCAAACCATAGTACCTTTAGTGCAGAGTGGGGGAAAGAACATTTTACATGCAGAAGAACACGGATAAGAATTGCAGCAGACATCTCATTAGATTACATAGTTGAGCAGCATCTTTAAAATGCTACATGTAGCAAGGGACTGTCAACACAGGATTCTATAGCCAGTAAACATATCTTTTAAAGTTGAAAGGGGAAAATTTGTTTTCAAGCAGACAAAAAATAAGAAAATGAATTACCAGTAGTTGTGTATTATAAGAAATGCTAGATGAATTCTTTCAGATAGAATGAATAAAATATCAGCAATCTATACAAAGAAATGAAGATTACTAGAAATTGAAAATGAAGCTAGTGAAATTTATTACATGTGAATTATATCTCAGTGTAAAGAAATACATCATTATTGGTGATATCAATTATTACTGATTCTTGCCTAAAAGATTTTTTGGTGACAGCTGCCAAACGGTAATTTCGGGTATTTTGTAATTTATCCTGTATTTATTAGCTCGAATTTCCTGCAAGGAAGAGATTAACTTCCTTCCTGTCTGCCTTTCTTCCTCCTTCTCTTCTTTCATTTCTCCTCTCTTTCTTTCCTTCCTTTTCTTGTTTATTTTAGTATGAACGCATGGATTCATGTTTTATTCTGTGAGATATAACCCATTTTCATCATTTTAACCTAATTGCTAAATTCACCAGATTTGACCAATTAGAGACCAGCTAGGCTGCTTCTTTTGGCGTGTGCCTGTCATCATATTAGTCAGAGTTCTCCAGAGAAACAGACCATGTTACAAGCATGTGTGTGCTTGTATGTATATGCATGTGTGTGTGAGTGCATATAGAGATCTGTATCTCTGTGTGTGTATTTTTGTATGTGTGTGTGTGTAGACAAACACAGAGCAAGTATGTAAATGAGCACATCAGTGTCAGCTAGATTTATTTTAAGAAATTGGCTTACACCTTTACGGATTCTGTCCAAAGTCTGCATGGAAGGTCAGCTGACCGGGACCTCAGAGAAAAGTTGACACTGCAGTTCAAGTTCAAACATTGTCCACTGCAGAATCTCTTCTTCCAGAGAGGTCAGTCTGTTTCTGTTGAGACCTTCATCAGGCTGGATGAGACCTGCGCACGTTATGGAGGGTAATTTGCTTTACTCGAAGGTTACTGATTGAAGTGTTGTGTGTGTGTTAGCCGCTCAGTTGGGCCCGACTCTTTGCGACCCCATGGACTGCAGCCCACCAGGCCCCTCTGTCATGAGATTTTCCAGGCAAGGATACTGGAGTGGGTTGCCATTTCTTTCTCCAGGGGATCTTCCCAACCCAGGGATCAAACCCGGGTCTCCTGCACTGCAGGCAGATCCTTTACCAACTGAGCTACAAAAGAAGCCCATTTAAGTGTTAATATCATCTAAAAATTGTCTTCACAAAAATATCTAGGATAATGTAAGACCAAACACCCGTGTGTTGTGGCCTAGCTAAGCTGCCTGATGGAGTCGGCCATTACACATCCATCTAGCACTTTTTGAAACAAGAAGAAGTTCTGGGTTTATCCTTCCCTGCCTCTTCCCCGTTATTCGCCATTTCTCCAAGCAGCCCTCTTTCATTTTACTGTAGAATAGTATTTTGATCAAGATTTCAGTGCTAGATGTGTTCATTGGCACTAGGGTGTCATTGCTTGTAGGCCCTCTTAGCAGAAAGAGTTAGTAAATATTTATGTGTATACAAAAATACACATTCATACAGAGGAAACACACATACACAAGCACACCCATAAAATGATAAAGTGATATTGTAATAAGGTTTACAGTGAGGGAATCTGGGTAAAGGGTGGACTAAAATTCTCTGGAATTTTTAAAAACTTCAAATTTAGAAGTTAGAATTTAAAATTAAACGTTAAAAAGTAAACTGCTGCTGCTGTCAGGTCACTTCAGTCGTGTCCGACTCTGTGTGACCCCACAGACGGCAGCCCACCAGGCTCCCCCGTCCCCAGGATTCTCCAGGCAAGAACACTGGAGTGGGTTGCCATTGCCTTCTCCAATGCATGGAAAGTGAAAAGTGCAAGGGAAGTCGTTCAGTCGTGTCCGACTCTTCGCGACCCCATGGACCGCAGCCTGCCAGGCTCCTCTGTCCATGGATTTTCCAGGCAAGAGTCCTGGGGTGGGTGCCACATAAGTGGCGCCCTCTGCTATTCCTTTCTGTATGGCAAAGCAGCGAGGTGGCATATTTCCCTTCTCACTCGGATAACCGCATGCTCTTCCACATCGGGTGAGTCTCAGTACCCATCTCCCCTCCCTCCCACTTTCCCATGGAGCACTGGAGAAACAGCAGTCAGTGATTGTAAATGGCTTTACAAACTCTGCCAGGCCGCTCCAACAGACCAGACCTAAATGTACACAGCATCCTGACAAGGCTGTGCTTTCAGCTGCTCAGCCATCTTCTAAAACATTCATTCTCAGCATTCCTGGATGCTACCTAGAAGGACTTTTAAGAAATACTGATACTCAATCCAATACCCATATTTAAAACTGAGTGGTCAGAGTAGACCCCAGTCATTGGAGTTTTGTAAAAGCTCTACCTGGGGTTCATTTGTGCACCCAGCATTGTCTACTACCCCTGTGAAATATCATAAAAATTACACATCGCCAAAGCCTCCTGGATTATCCGTCATCCCCCCAGACCACGCGCCATACTACACTATGCTTCTGACAGTGTGATCAATCCCCTATCTCTCTCTGCGCTCCCAAGATTCCCCGTGTGCCTGGGGAAGCCTATGCCTTTATTGGTTGTCTTTTCTATATCCCTTACCTCTTTGGTTCTTCGTCTGGCAAACTTCATTAAAACAAAACAAAAGTGCTCGTGGGACAAGTGTGTTCTTGTTCTCCAGTATCTCAAAAAAAATTTCTTCCTTCGTCAAATTTCAGGTCATCAGACCCCACTATGTGCCACTCCTCCTTGGTACTGTTATTCCCTATTCCGTGAGGTTTTCCGTAATCAATCCTATTTTCCCTTGTCATCTTGTCCGTACTACCATTGTTGTGATGTCAGTACCTATGCTGGGTCTCTATACTCTGTCATTTTTATTCTCACCTTCTACCCACCCCCCTATCACTTCAGTTCAGTTCAGTCGCTCAGTTGTGTCCGACTCTCTGCGACCCCATGAACTGCTGCACGCCAGGCCTCCCTGTCCATCACCAACTCCTGGAGTCCACCCAAAGCCATGTGCATCGAGCAGGTGATGCCATCCAACCATCTCATCCTCTGTCATCCCCTTCTCCTCCTGCCCCCAATCTTTCCCAGCATCGGCGTCTTTTCAAATGAGTCAGCTCTTCACATCAGTGTTAGACTCCAATTCTATTTTCACGCTTAAAGCCGTGTCCTAGTATCCAGTGGACTTCGGAAGTGTAACCCTGTGGAACAGTGGAAGACCAACTTCGTATATCCACGTTCCCTCCACCAGCTCTCTCCCATCAGCGTACTACCAAACAAAAACCCTGTTCCCCTGTAAAGCCACATTCAAGGAAGATTAAGAGAGCTTGCGCCACATTTCAACCTACTAGGCTTCTCCGTCCATGGGATTCTCCAGGCAAGAATACTGGAGTGGATTGCCATTTCCTTCTCCAGGGGATCTTCCCGACCCAGGGATCGAACCCAGGTCTCCCGCATTGGAGGCAGACGCTTTAACCGCTGAGCCACCAGGGAAGCCCTAGCTAGGAAGATATTCAGCCCTTATTGGGAAAAAATGTCCTGCCCTGAGGGGCCCTTGTATCTGTAAGCACTTGTCAGGGTAAATACATTTACCTGGCTTCATATTGTTCCTTTCTCTCCTGAAAACAGACCTGGTGTTCGCCAAAGCTCATCTATATATTTTTCCGCATTTTCAGATTTTGATTCAGAATGTTCCATTCTCTTTCCATTTCCGCAGTATTTATCTTATACTGCTGTTTGCTATCATTTTAGCCTGTCCTTTATCAGGAAACATTTGCTAAACACAGCCATTTATTCTAGCGAGAAATAAGCTAAGATTTCTTATGTGATATATGTATCATTGCTCATTTTTTTTCCCACTGAGAATAGGATAAGAGTGATACAGCCTTCAACCTCCTCAGATTAAAAGAAAATTGATATTTGGGAAATAGGAAGAAGGTACAATCAAAATTGTGAGGCTGTAATATATTCACAATGGGATATATTACAGTTAATGAAGTATTTACAATCAGAATTGAACTAGGAGTCAAATATTTGAATTCCACTTTAACTTCACCATTAATTAAATATGCGATTTTGGACAAACCATTAGGCAAGCCTCAGTTTCCTATCTGAAAAACAGGAAAAGTCATAGCTCTTCTTATTTTCTTATAAAAATATGGGATGAGGGGAAATGTTCTTGCAGAGACTTGATTAAATAATGTCCAAGACAGTGGTTGGAAAACAGTCAAGTGTTATTTAAATCCTGCTGCTGCTGCTAAGTCACTTTAGTTGCGTCCGACTCTGTGAGACCTCATAGACGGCAGCCCACCAGGCTCCCCCGTCCCTGGGATTCTCCAGGCAAGAACACTGGAGTGGGTTGCCATTTCCTTCTCCAATGCGTGAAAATGAAAAGTCAAAGTGAAGTTGCCCAGTCATGTCCGACTCTCAGCGGCCCCATGGGCCGCAGCCCACCAGGCTCCTCTGTCCATGGGATTCTCCAGGCAAAATGGAGGGTCTTAAATGTGCTTTTGTTGGCATTGTTTTTTTTAAACAGAAACCTGCGGTCTCATTAGTGGATAACACTGCTCAGAGTTGTAGCGTGGATCCAGGTTTTTTTATGGGATTCTCCAGGCAAGAACACTGGAGTGGGTTGCCATTTCCTTCTCCAATGCGTGAAAATGAAAAGTCAAAGTGAAGTTGCCCAGTCATGTCCGACTCTCAGCGGCCCCATGGGCCGCAGCCCACCAGGCTCCTCTGTCCATGGGATTCTCCAGGCAAAATGGAGGGTCTTAAATGTGCTTTTGTTGGCATTGTTTTTTTTAAACAGAAACCTGCGGTCTCATTAGTGGATAACACTGCTCAGAGTTGTAGCGTGGATCCAGGTTTTTTTTTTTCTTTCTCTCCTCTGATACCAGGATTCCAGAGGACACAAGAGCACAGTATCTAAAGAGCCCTCCTTCCTCCTGTTTTCTTGGCACAACCCGCAACCACAGATCACACAGTAATGCTACACGAGTGCTGTGTCCCCAGGAAAACCGCAGAGCCCATAGGAGTCCCATCCCCAGCTTCCTGAAGCCTAACCTACTTTTGTGTAAACAATCTTCCTCTCTGACTATTAAACCTAATAGCACACACAAACCAAGTCTGGAACTGACTTAAAGGATAAAATCCTTCAACCAACCAACTAGCTGTCTTCACAGTACCTAAAGATATTCTGGATTAAAATGATTTATATTACAGTTCTCCCACTCAATTAGCCCTGTTTGGTTGTAGTTATCACCTAATAAAAGTCAAAGCAAGGGATTTCCTAATGCTATTTTCACTTTCAGCCCAGCAGGAAAAGACATCTTTCAGCCAGGAAGCTACAGTTCTGTAGTAGCTGCTTTGAGTAATGCTACTCTAATATGTTTTAACTCAGAGAGGTTAGCTACCTTATGTTAAAAGAAATGTTATAAGAAGATATTTAAGAAGTCCATAAATTAGTGTTCATTGTGGCACCAAAGATGCTAATTTTTAAGAAGAAAATAATGTGTGGCATTCTGCTAGAATTCTATATGACCATTTTACTGCAACAGAGTCGTAGAGATAAAAAAAAAGCTGTTGCTTTCATTGACTCTAACTCTCATTTATGAAGGAAAATACACTCGCATGTCTTTTACCAGAGGAGATGTAATTGTTATTCATGTTGAAAAAGCGGTTTATTAGCAATTTTATCATAGAGATTCAGATAGAAATAAAGACATTTGGGTTATTACAAGATATTAATTATGAACGCCAGCCAACAGCAGTAGCAAGTTTCTTTATGGTATAAGGTACAAAATTACCTGCTGATTTGCTGGATGCCTATAAGTGCAGCAGTTTCGGTCTGAATTCACAACTTTCATCACTTGAATAAATACGGATAGCACGTTCAGATTATGCTGATGTTTCCTAAGTAACTTATTTTCTTTAAGGGATCCACAACCAAGTTTCTCTAATTGTAACCTATTTTATGAAGTTTGTTGTTTTGCTTTTGTTTTCCTCCAAAGTGACAAAAGCATTTTTGAGTGTCCATTCATATTTATTCACTCAGTCATCATGTACTGAGGGACTCCTCTGTGTTAGGAAAGTGAAAGTCGCTCAGTGTGTCCGACTCTTTGTGACCCCATGGAGTATACAGTCCACGGAATTCTTCAGGCCAGAATACTGGAGTGGGATCGCCTTTCCCTTCTCCAGGGGATCTTCCCAATCCAGGAGTCGAACCCAGGCCTCCCGCATTGCAGGCAGATTCTTTAGCAGCTGAGCCACAAGGGAAGCCCGTGTTAGGCTGTGCTTAAATGTGCCCGTGTTAGGGAAGCTTGTGTTAGGGACTGTGCTTAAACCTAGGGATAAATTTACAAATACAAGAGACCCAATTTTTGTTCTTGTAAGGCAGGAAAGACAGACAAGTTACTTGTTACATACTGTGTTGCTTAAGATCTGGACAGGCAGAACTTTAAGGAGTATTAGAAAGGACCTCAGACACAGGTTTAGGGGATCAGAAAAGGTTTTGAGGGGAATCTACATCTAAGCTGATGCATAAAGGATAAGTGACACTTGGCCTGGTAAGAGGGAGAGAGAAAACTATTTTAGGTAGACATAACAATGTGGAAGAAATCTGGAAGCCAGAGAGGACTATGCAGAGGGTAGCTTAGGGACTCAAGTTCAGTGTGGTGGGAATGTCAATTTTGAACCTGGGTGTGGGAAGAAAAGAGGCTGATAGCAGTAGGAGTTGTTCTTGCAAGGAAGTGCCCGTCCTATTTGGTGTTTATGCTTCCTCCTAGGAGTTGGAAGGATTTCACACAAGGAAATGAAATGATCAGTTTAGCTGCAGTGTGGGACATAGTCTGGAATGTGTTCAGACTGGACGTAGTCAGGAGGTTATTGCAGCAGCCCAGATGCAAGTGGTAAATTCTGTGGCATAAAAGCTGATGGCTTTTATTTCTGAGTTGAGGAAAGAGTAGCTGAGAACGAGATAAAAGGAGAGGTACCATTCAAAGACTTGAGAATTGTAGAGAAAAATCCTGGCTAGGGAAGCAGGGTGTCTGTTGTTCAGCAAGGATGGGCCCATTGGTGATGAAGAATGTAAATTTATAGTGGTGCCATCCGCATGGCTGCATGATTTTCCCCATAAGACTCCGAAGCACGTGTGTGATACACTGCTGGCGGGCAGCCGAAGTGGTCTGTCCAAGCACGGGATGAAGGATCAACAGTGGCACCCAAACTGGGTAAGAAACTAAGAGAGTACAAAAGGCGGGGGAGGAAACAGTGACGTCTGAAGACGCAAGGCCCAAGATCAAACATCGCAGGACCAAAAGGTGGACCAGCCAAAGGGCAGCAAAGACGCACAAGGCATCGTTCTAACACAAAGATATTGTCTGTGTTGATAACATATTGTTGGTGAAGCAAATATTGCTAGAAACAAACTAGATGGGGAAATTTCTAAAGTTTGAATCTTCTCAGAAAGAATTCTGATTGTGTTTTAAACCTGCGGTAAGTGAAAAGTCTTCAGAATGAAAAGGATGTGATCCACCTTTATATAGACATTTCCTTTTTCTCTGCCTTGATTTCTGTCTCTCCTCTCTTAAACACTAAAGTTTGCGACCTCTCCAGGGGCAGGGTTGGTAGTAGAAAGAAAGTCAGGGGAACAGGGGAAGCCTTACCAGACGGGTGCTATGGAAAGATGGCATCTGGCCTTTCTAAGCTTGGCAAATCTCTCTATTTACTGACTGATTTCTTCTGTGGAGTACCCTGGAAGTCTTTCACATATCTCCCCCAGCTCCCAACAATACTTGGGCTCTCTCACTCAGCATCCTCGTCAAATGCCTCTCTTCTTTTGTTAATTAGGATTTCCCTCCCAGCATCCAGAAGCATTCTTTCAGCCTTGGACTGCAGGGATCTCGTCACACCTTCGGGCATCTCCTGGGCAGAATTACATATCACTTATGCGGCCATGTCTAGTTTGTAAATAATGCACCATTTGGGTGAACTATAATGGCCATGAATGTGTTCCTCTCAGATGTCTCTTTAGAAAACCCCACTGTGCACAGCACAGCTGAGCTGACACAACTCTGGATCCGTGAACACATGTCATCCTCGGTCACATTTTCTGCGCTGCTTTTCCCCAGTAACTGAGTGTGGGAAGGCCCTAGGAAACAGTCAGCACTGCCTGATGCAGGGCTGTTCCAACGGGCGCCTTTAGCTCGAGGACTCTCCTCCAGTCTACCCGAGACTTCCTCAGAAGCAGGCAGCGGCCCTGAGGCTCTTTCTGCTTAATTCTTCCTTCTCTCTCATTTCACGGGTGTAAGACCTCCCTACATCGTGGTGAAAGGTTCTTCTCTGCCTTCTCTCAGTCCCTTTTCCTTTCCCCTGCACAGGAGTTCCCCAATAGCAGTCTTACACGTTTGACCCCACCGTGTACCTGGTTTTTCAAGCACCAGAGGGGCATAGTGACTGGTAGCTGCTACTAGAGGCCCCCTCTTCCAGCCTCTTACCTTTTAGAATTCACAGGAGCGCATGCAGTCCATCATGGGAACACAAGCCACAGATCTTCTGTCTTAACCGTAACTGAAATCTGCTTCAAGCAGGGATGGAAAGACACAGAAACATGAAAATGACTGTCATGAAAGAAGAAGTCGGTTATATTCATAGATTGCTAGACCGGAGACACAACATGCCAGGCAGTGCCATGTGGGAAAGCGTCAAGGTCAATCAGGAGGCAGGAGTGTGGGAGCAAGAATGGGACTAGAGTCCTTTTTTGTGACTTCTACTGGAATGAATGATCCAGGCCAAGCAAGCAGGCTTCCAATCAGCTAGTTTGAAGAGGGTAAGTGGGTTCTAGGGTAGAAGAGATTCCCCCTAGCTATCTGCCACCTGCCCTGCGGTGATTAGGGCAGAGGAATGGTGGCCCAGAATTCGAGAGCTGGATCAAGAAGGCAGTTGAGCTTATGAGCCCTAGATTATTTGGTTTATATATGAAAGGCACATTGCTGGGTGAATTGTTTACTATCATTGGGAATTAGCTAACTCTTGAGAGGGCCAGTCCCTTTAGTGTCAGCAAGAAGCCAACATGTCAAAGAATCAAAATAATAAAATAAGACGATATAATAAATAGAACTTCTTTGAAGTTCTCATTTGCTCGGAGGCAGGGAATAGGTACTTCCCCATACCTACTCCATTGTGAAGGGGGTGCGGAGTGGGGCAAGCCCTTCAGCTCTCAATCACCTTTATAAACTGAAGATGTGGGTAATAAAATTTATTACTTGAAAATATGTGGTTTTTTTTTTTTTTCCATGAAACAGACTTTTGGCTAGCTTCTATGCAAATCCTATAGAAGTGGTTTAGAACCTCTCTTCAGTCTTGAGACAAACTTCATAGAGTTCCATTTTTATATCCTGTTACCATAGGCTTCCCTGGTGGGTCAGATGGTAAAGCGTCTGCCTACAATGTGGGAGACCTGGGTTCAGTCCCTGGGTTGGGAAGATCTGGAGAAGGAAATGGCAACCCACTCCAGTATTCTTGCCTGGAAAATCCCATGGATGGAAGAGCCTGTTAGGGTGCAGTCCATGGGGTTACAAAGAGTCGGACATGACTTAGAGACTTCACTTCACTTTCACCATAGACTTATTCATGGGTTCCTTAGATTGAAAAGCCATTTTCCATTTCTTCGTGTGAAAATCTTGTATATTTTCAACTTAAACTAAAAAATCATCAAAATATCATCATACTTGCAGAGTTTTCTTTGCTCCACCCGATAGTTTCACCCCCCTGTGAATCTCCAGAGATTTTTACTTCTAACGTTCAAGTTGACGTCATCTTCTCTTTGGACACTTATCCTTTGCTTGCTTGATTTGTATTTTGACTTTCTATTAAATCAAAATACTTGCTATAATATAATTGCAACAAGTCACCTTCTGGGAGCTGAAGGAATACGTTTGTCATGGAAATTCAGGGAATAACCACAGGAAACTGGAATTCCAGGGCAGCCTTCTGAGGTCTTGGAAGAAATGACACTGGGATCTTTGGATATGAGGATCAAAATCCAAGACACTGAGATTCAGGTTCTGGCAAAAAGTTTAAAGATATAGGCTATTTTGACTGATAAAAAGAAAATGAGCAAGAATGAAATAAAGACAAAAAATAAGGATTTGATGACAAGTATTCTACAGCAGAGCTAATACAACAGAAAAAAAAGTAATTGTTTTAAGTTAAAGTGAAAAGAATAACAGAGTATCCATAAAGCCAAAATTATAATTTTAGACTTATCCTAAAAGAGTGTAAAAATTTATAAATATTAATACAAATTAAGATTATGTGGTATAGTCATAGTGATGGAAAGCATCAGTCAATGCAATAGAATTAGGACCCCAGAAAGAGATCTAAATCTATCTGTGACCTTGTCACATGATTGGAGATGTATCCAAAATTAGTTAGAATCAAAATAATGTTGAAACAGTTATAGTTTCATATGGAAAAGAAAACAAAATTATACTTCCACACCAAACAAAGTCAAAAACACTCCAAATGGCTAAAAGACCTAAATATGAAAAACAATTCTTCCAAAATTATTATAATACAATATAGAAAAAAATAAGTCGAAGTATGAAAGCATTTTTTGTAAACTATTTTTAAAAAAGGAAATCTTTAATATGTAAAATTTCTGTAGAACAGAAGGCACCATAAACAAAATTAAGATATGCCACATACTGGGAGAAGAGATTTACAGCACATATAACAGGCACAGTATTAATATCCAAACTATAAAAGAATTCTTAAAGATCAATTTAGAAAAGACAAATAGAAAAACAAATGAAAGATGCAAAAAGAAAATTCACAGAAGATGAAACCCATGGTGACAACAAATATGAAAAAATACTCTACCTCAATTTAATCAGGAAAATGCACTAACAACAAGATACTCTTTAACCCCATCATAGACCCTGAAGTCAGACAGTGTCAGCCTTTGGCAGGGAAGAGATGACGTAAGAGTGCTTTCACACTGCTGGTGAGTAAATAAAGTGGCACAACTATTTTGAAGAGCAATTTGGTAATACCTAGTAAAATTGTATATATATATGACCTGTGACCTGGCAATTCTACTTCCAAAAATATGCCCTAGAGAAATTCTCCCTCATATGCAAATATCTTCCAAGATATTCAGAGAAGCATTGTTGGCTACAGGTAACAAAAACTGTAGGGGGATCAAATCCATTAGGTGAAGAAAGGGAAAATAAAGCTCTCTGTGACATATTACACAGTAACTAAAAGAGGTAAAATGGAACCATACAGATCTGGCAGTCATAACACTGACAGCAAAAGCAAGCTGCAGAAGGACATTTACAATATGATGCAACTTTTGTGAAATAAAAACATACGATATGATACATTTTTATTGATAAATGCACATATGGTTATGGTTGCAAATATGGATTTAATGTCTACGTACTGTATTCATGATACTGTGAACATCTGTAGAGAAAGAGAAGATGTTGGGACATGAAGGAAAACTGGGAACTTTTTTTAAAATATTTTTTTTTTAATGTGGATCATTTAAAAGTCTTTGTTGAATTTGTTATAGTATTATTTCTTATGTTTTAGTTTTTTGGCTATGCAGAATGTAGGACCTTAGCTTCCTGACCAGGAATCAAACCTGCACCCTCTGCACTGCAAGGCAAAGTCTCAACCACTGGGCCACAAGGGAAGTCCCTGAGGGAACTTTATTAGTAACACGTTTAATGAATTTCTCAATCAAGTGGGAAAGAAAAATGTCTCTAAGTGGTAAGCGCATGATCAAGACAGTATCATCTGCGGTTTTCTATATTTCAGTTTTAAAAAGAAAGAAAGAAAGTGAGGTAGCTCAGTCCTGTCTGACTCTTTGCGACCACAGGGACTGTAGCCGCCCACCAGACTCCTCCGTCCATGGAATTTTCCGCGCAAGAATTCTGGAGTGGGTTGCCATTTCCATCTCCAGGGGATCTTCCCGACCCAGGGATCAAACCTGGGTCTCCCACATTGTAGGCAGACGCTTTACCATCTGAGCTACCAGGGAAACAGATTCTTTACCAACTGAGCTACTAGGGAAGTATTAAGTTTAAAAAAAACAATAACTTCAAAAGCTAGTGAGGGAAGAAAAACTAAAATAACCTCCAGATAGAACTGCAGAAAAAGAGAGGAAAGAAAACAAAAATGGACTAAGGTTCAGTATCTAAATAACAAAAGTAGATGAGGGGTCAAGGACAAAAGTCACTGAAGTTTTGCTCCAGCTCTTGCTTATTTTCAAGTGTGGTTGATTACCAGTGGGTCTAGACTTCTGGTTCCTAAGGGCACAGTGTGTCCCCACATTATAGCACCTCTGGTACTCTGCACAACGCCTGACCAGAAAAAGTGACCCCGAAAAGCACGTGGACTGAATCAAATCAATGACCTTCCCATCAGATTTCACAAAGGGAAAAAGAAACGATAATTTTCTCAGTCACTTGGAGGGCTGGTTGCCCTTTTTCCAAAGGAGAAAGATGAACCATGAGAGTGACCCAGCATCCTGGGAATTTGCCCAGAAGGCTTTGAGGAGTGTCCACCTGCACACAGGACGTCTGGTCACACAATGGATCTCGCAGACAAATAAAGAAAATTAGCACACGGTTAATGGGGCCAATCCACTCCAGTGAAAGGAGGCAATAAAGATATCCTCATCTGACTCCTCCTGGTGTACATCAGTAACAGAATCTTATCTTTGAATCATGCAACGCTGGGTAGGGAATGCCAATCAACATCCTTTTGGTACTCTGAATGCCCTGGCAGGAGGGACAGGAGGCTATCCCGCTAAATCATATTTAAATTAGCCAAGGTGGGCAGCTGCCTCACAGATAGTGCTGGTGGAAGACAATGAAAGACAGATGATTTACCAATTAAACGAAGCAGGCTTCCCGAACACTGATGGCCGAGGGCTGGGGTGCCATGTGTCTCTGCCAGACGCAGATCTGTTTCCATAACCAAATTAGGCTTCAAGTTTAGAACTCATATGTCTAACCCTCCCTACTTGGTCTTCCGCCCCCTTACATACATACAAAGAGGGCTGCATGTTAATGAACAAAGCTCAGACTTTCTCCATTTCTCCACTTGTCAAAATCTCTTTCACCTTCACAACCAACAGTAAATCACGGGTTCTGCTTGAACAGACACTCAGACAAAACCCCCAGCAAATGGCTATCATAGGAAAGAGGCCTTTGTCAGAGCGCAGGCATCGTGCTTCAAAAGGGAAACAGCCCGAGTGGAAACACGAAAGCTTGTTCAGGCCATTCTTTTATAAGGCAGCGTCTGGTGCAAACTAGAATTCAGAAATGGATTCAAGCACCAATTTCCAAGGGACTGCCAAGCCAATGAGAAGACCAGAGGGTTGGATTATAAGAATAATAACCATCATCTGGGTAGGCATATTTGCAGTGTGCTTTTTACTACTGCTTGTGGAGTCTTCAGAAAAATGTTTAGTACTTTTTATTATAAACTTCCTCTTATAGGTGGAGAATCAGAGAAGGTAGGATTATTTCTAAAGTCTTGCAATCTGAGATGTAGGATTAAAAAGATTTGTTGTTCTTTCTTTCATAACATACATCTCTAAAATGCCTTCGAATTCAGAAAACCTGTGAGTACAGATCTAAAAAAAGCAGGAAGCCATGAAAAGGCAGTTTGACACCATTCAGGGTTGTACTACCAGAAAGAGAGAGAGGGGAAGAGAGAGGAAGAAAACAAAAAGAAAAAAGGGTATAAACAATGTATAGAAGAATTGTGAGAAGAGACATTTTTTCACCCTGGGTTTTGCTCAAAAAATTAGCCATTCCAATTTATCTTTTTCTGTAGAGAAATAGAGGCATACAATGAAGTTGTAATAAATGTTCTGGATGTTGCAGATGAGATAAAGATCTCAGACTAGCAAATGTTTTGAAAGATGAATAGCAGATGTGAAACTGTAAGCCAATGTCCATTTTATTATTTTTAAAAATTTCATAGCTGTTTTTACTGAAGTATTGTTGATGTACAGCATTCTGTGTTACAGTGTACAATGCAGTGATTCACAATTTTAAATATTATACTCTATTTACAGTTATTATAAAACATTGGCTATATTCCCTGTGTTGGACAACATATCCTGGTAACTCATTCCATACAATAGTCCGCACCTCTTGCCCCACCTCTGTGTGGCCCTGCTCCCCTCCCCTCTCCCCATCGGTGACCACTAGCTTGCTCTCTGTATCAGTGATTCAGTTTTGTTTATCTTCTATTCACTAGTTTGTTGTATTTTTTAGATTCCACATGCGAGCAATATCACATAGTATTTATCTTTCTCTGTCTGATTTGTTTCACTTAGCATAACGCCCTCCAAGCTCATCCGTGTCATTGCCAATGGCAAAATTGCATTCTTTCTAAAGGCTGCGCAGTGTTCTGTTGTGTGTATCTGTGTATGTGTGTGTGTACCACATCTTTTATCCATTCATCTGCTGATGGACACTTAAGCTGCTTCCATATCTTAACAGTAGTAAACAAAGCTGCAATGAACACAGAGGTTCATGTATCTTTTCCAATTAGCATCTTTGTTTTCCTGGTATATATATATATGCAGGAGTGGAAAAAGCTCAAACAAACTCAACATCCAAAAAAAAAAAAAAAACCAACCCCAAATAACCAGATTAAAAAATTCGGCAGAAGATCTGAATAGACGTTTTTCCAAGGGAGGCAGGCAGATGGCCAAAAGGCATATGAAAAGATGCTCAGCATCGTTAATCATTAAGGAAATACAAATCAAAACCACAATGAGATATCACCCCCCACTTGTCAGAATGGTTATCATCAAAAAGAACACAAATAACAAATGTCAGCCAGAATGTGGATAAAAGAGAACCCTTCTGGAGTGTCGGTAGGAGTCTCAATTGATGCAGCTACTGTGGAAAACAGTATTGGACGTTTCTCCAAGAAACAGAGACAGAACCGCAATTGACTCAGCAGTTTCACCCTTGGGCATGGATCCGAAAGAAACAAAAACACGAGCTAAAAAGTTTTAGAATCCTTGAAAAACTATTTTAAAAGAAGCCTTTGGGGCAGTTGATTCCAAACACCTGATTTTACAAATGAGCAAATGGAGAAGAAAGAAGTAATGACCTTTTAGTACAAGTGGAGAACCAGAACGAGGTCCCGAGTCCTTGGCTTTCCCGTCCATCATGGCATTGCAGTCACCCACCCATAGACTGAGTTTCAGGAAGAGACACCCAACCTCTCTTGGCACCACCGTGTGCCAGGCACTGTGCCAAACAGTTTTTAGGGCACTCCAGAGCAGCCCACGTAATGCTCTCCTTAGTCTCTTTGAATAAAAAAGTAACCACTGCCTATCGTAGTTCTGAAAAAGGAAATCATATCTCGCATATCTGCTGGAGCTGTTTGATGAGCTTGGTAAACACAGTGAACGTGGAAAGCCAATGGATATATACTTTATAAAAACTCCTGATGTCTTTTGTCAGTTTTCTAAAGGAAAGCTCCATAAGCATGGAAAGAACACAGGAAAAGACTTCATGAAACTTTTTTTAAATTATTGGTAAAACGTAAGAAACAAAGCTTATGTAAAAGACGCTTTTCATATATGTTATGGCAACAACAACAAGAAAAAATCTCTAGGATATTGATACTGGAATGTATCTTATATTATTTTCAGAAGAATTATTTTGAAAATGGTGCAAACTTTGCAGGTGGAACTAAGTCTTTCCATGTAGTAATATGCCAAGCCAAGGTGAGTAAATTACAGGCTGTGAGACCAAGCAGATATCTAACTTGTAAGTTTCAGTGTGACCTTGTGTGAGAAATGCATTTAGAGAAAGAAATAAAAACATGATTTTTGTATGATTATGGGTTCACTACCTACTACAGTCCAGAATAGGAATGTTGGAACTGTTGCATCTACTGCCTTAAATATCTATTCCATGTGCTGCTGTTGCTGCCAAAAGACCAGCAATTTTCTGGGCATGATCTGAAAAGATGCTGGGAATGCACAGACAATGTTATTATTTTGTGTACAAAATCATGGTTTGGCTGCAGTTGGAATGCTGTTTGTAACCTTAGTGCACTCAGCAAGAGGTGCATGTGTGACAGAGCCGAAGGAAGTCCAGAGGAAAACCTGAAGACAATCATGGGAAAGAAAAGGACTTGTCAGGAGGATAAACTAAAACAACAGTTTGTCTGTAAATATGAAGGTGATGCTAATGTAACATCTGCAATGAGACAAAGACAAACACTGAAATTCAAAGGGAGGTCTCCTCTCTCATACTACGCTGGGAACTTGAGTGAGAGCTGGTCAAGGAAATAAAGGTATTGAAGAAAACCATAATTCAAAAAGATCCAGGCACTCCAACGTTCATAACAGCGCTACTTCTAGTAACCAAGATACGGAAGCAACAGTGTCCACTGATAGATGAATGAGTGAAATGATGTGGTGTATAAACAATGAAAGATTATGTGGTCATGAAAAAGAATGAGATAATGCCATTTGCATCAGCATGGATGGACCTAGAAATCATACTAAGCAAAGTAAGTTATAGAAAGGCAAGTATATGTGGAATCAAATTTAAAAAGATGAAACAAATGAACTTATTTACAAAACAAAGATAGACTCAAGAACATAGAAAACAAACACAAACATGGTTACCAAAGGAGAAGGGGAGGAGGGATAATTTAGCAGCTTGAGATTAAAATATACACAGTTAGATTTAAAATAGTTAACCAACCAGGACCTACCGTATAGCCCAGGAGCTATACTCAAAATCTTGTAACAACCTATAATGGGAGACAATATTTAAAAAGAACATACATATTTTTATATATGTATAACAGATTCACTTTGCTATACATCTGAAATTAACACAGTATTTTAAATCAATTATATTTCAACAAAAAATTTTAAAATAATTTTTTAAAGGAAATAAAAGTATTAGCTTGGCTCTGCTAACAACTAGCTATTTGACCTTGAATAGTTTCTTTACTCTTTCTGGACTTCACTCTATTTATCTCTAATCTTCATAAAACAGATTAAGAAAGATTAAATCCAATCTCATGAAACAAGTATTTATTGAGAAACTACTATGAACAGTCTGAGAGCTTGAAAGCTATAGGGCCCTAGATCTGCACCATTAGAAACTTACAGTCTAGTCATAGGAATAAGATATGTTGTAATTGTTTTTTGTTTTTGTTTAAATACAGATTGGGATCTGTAATTACCACAGAGGAGCAACATGCTGAGATGAAAGCCTTGAATAAAATGTATCATTTGCTCAGTCATTTGCTGACTCTTTGCAACTCCACGGAATGCAGTCTACCAGGCTCCTCTGTCATGGGATTCTCCAGGCAAGAATACTGGAGTGGGTTGCCACTTCCTCTTCCAGGGGATCTTTCCCATCTAGAGACTGAACCCAGATCTCCTGCACTGCAGGCAGATTCTTTAGCATCTGAGCCACCAGGGAAGCCCATTCTACTTAAGAAAGCAATCCCTAAACGCAGGGGCCATGAAGAGCAAACAAGTCTTTTCTTCTGTTTGCAGTATCAAAGTCAGTGACCTCCACTTAGAAGGAACCTACTAAATAACGGAAATATAATTTGAAAGATGAGTAGAATTGTTTTCCTGTCAAAAATGGACTTGGAGAAATTATTTATGCTTCAGGGATTTGCATAAGCCAATGTGTAGAAGCAAGAAAGTGTAAACGTCACGGAAGGAAGAAAGGCATGGTTTGGGTATTGTCTAAGACATTGTGTGTGAAAGCTGATAGGCTGGGAACACAAGTAGCAGGTGCTTGAATTCCCATTGCATGAATACATATAGGGGGCATTTAATGTATATAATCATAAGACTAAAGTTGATTACATGATCACTTCATGGCAAACAGATGGGGAAAAAAAATGGAAACAGTAACAGACTTTATTTTCTCAGGCTCCAAAATGGCAGTCGACAGTGACTGCAGCCATGAAATTAAAAGATGTGTGGCGCTTGGAAGAAAAGCTATAACAAACCTAGACAGCATATTAAAAAAGCAGAGACATCACTTTGCCGCCAAAGGTCCATATAGTCAAAGTTATGGGTTTTCCAGTAGTCATGTACGGATGTGAGAGTTGGATCATAAAGAAGGCTGAGCACCGAAGAACTGATGCTTTCTAACTGTGGTGCTGGAGTTTATTTCAACAGCAAAGTTAATGCTTATGAACCCCCCAAATTAGAATTGTGACATTTATCTATTCAATTTATTCACTCATTAATTCACCTGGAGAACATGTTAATACCAGGGAGGTTCTTGAACACCCTCCTGCCAACCTCAGGGATACTGATTTAGAAGACTGGGGTTGGGGGAGCTTAGGATCTGCCTTTATAATAAGCACTACTGATGATGTTCATGCAGAAAAAATATAGCCCACAGTTTTAGAAGCACTAGGTGAGTATGATTTTCATTTATAAGATGAAAAAAATGAAATTACCTAATTCAGGGACCATTTCAATGACCAAATCAAATCTATAGCCTGGTTGATCTGATCAACTGTGCAGAAACTGGCCATTACCATGGCAAAGGGGAGGGGAACATTCAATAAAAAATGATTGATTCATTGTTCATATAGGAGATGAATGCAGACATGGGTTTTGTTTCAAGTGATTTGGATGGAAACTAAAAGCTCTCTAAGCTCCAAGGAAATGTATGTTTTTATTTCTTTGGATAATTCAATTTCCATTACTGTTTTAATAAAATGGATATAAAACATAGAACCGATATTCTATCTCTGTTTCTCAATATAATCTTGCCGTAGCTTTGGTCTCACTGTTCCCCCCACTCAGTAAAGTTGGAGAGAGATTGATTAATTCCTTGTTTTCTTTGTTGCCACACTCTCCTGCTCTTCTTGATTGCTGCTGGGACTGGAACTAAGAAAATGACACCAGGACGAATGTTGCTGTGGCATTTCCAATCCATTGGAACTAGGAAGTATTTGAAATCTTGCCAGACAGCTAGTCCTCAGGAGACAGTAACTCCCTTCCTCATTTAATAAAAATGAGATTTAAAAAAAAATTTATACAGAGACATCATGTTTTCAGCACTTGGTATTTAAAAATGAATCATCACAACAGTTTTTCAGATATTCAGATTATCTTGGAGTACCTCATTAAATATAATAATCCTTCTACATACTCAGAAACCAGAAAGTTCTAGGTTCTAGACCCAGCACTGCCCTAAAGCAATCTAGAACAGAGTTTTAACCCTTGAGGGATTACAGGAGATTCTACATAAAGAATGTCAATGCTGGATAGAAACTGAGAAATTATTTGGCCCAACATCTAAAAAATTTCATGCACATAGGAGCCTAGTGGGCTACAGTCCATGGGGTTGCAAAGAGCTGGACACAACTGAGCAAGTAACACACACACACACACACACTTTGGCATACAGATGAGGCAACTAAGGGACTGACCACAGAAATTACTTCCCCAAGGTCACTTGGTTAATCGTGACTTTCGCTGGGACAAAGACACAGGCATCTTGACTCTTCAATCCTGTCTTGCTTTCAGGGCACCTCACAACTTTAGGGGATCAACTAGGAAGCACAGCAAGTCCCATTTTTAAAATGAAGAAGCAAAGCCTTGAAGAAATGAACAATTTTCCTAGCAACACATATCTCACACTAATATTAATGCGAAAGTAAACACTAATACCTTGCCAGTGGGACAGTTCCCATGTGTCAGGAACACTGCCAGACACTCAATGCACAGTCCTTCATGTTCCCGAGGCGGCGGTCTTTGTTATTTACTGCTCAGTGCATACAAAATAAATCTATCATCTTCTGTGAATGGCATATTTAGTAGCCTCAAGTTTCTTGGTTCTTGATAAAACAAGGACTCAAACTAACGTCTTTTAATATCCAGACTTGTGCTTAATTCACAATAACACTATATATACTTTCTGAAATGATTAAACCAAGAAGCTTTGGTTTCTGGTGGAGGTTTCACCTCATGGATTCTGCCCCTTGTCTCTACTCTCTCTTACCAGCCCTACACAGGAAGCCTTTAGGAACGATCAATGAAAACCTTTTTTGTTTTCGGTCATGCTGCATGTGGGAGCTTAGTTCCCCCACCAGGGATCACACTCGTGCCCTGGCAGTGGAAGCCCAGAGTCTTAATCACTGGACCTCAAGGGAAGTTCCCCCCGACCCTTTTTCTTAAATTCAAAGCATTTTCTTTCTCATGCTGACTCCTTTGTGTTGTGTGTTATTTCTTTTAGAAACAAAGTTTCCGAGAAAGACTGTCCCTCCATATCCTTTAAAATGTCCACTCAGGGCTGCGTCTATGTGGACACATTAGTACTAAGAACAAAGAGTGGGCCTGTAGAGGATTTGCAGACACATCCAGAACACCTAGAAACTTTACTAGGATAACAAGTGGAGCCTACCGACCGAAGCAGGAAAAGAAAGGATGCGTGTGCTCTGGGATTCAGAAACCGCTAGAGTTAGGAAGCCCCTGCCTATTAATTTTCCCCCATGGCTCAGCTTTGGTGTGTGAAGGGACTTAAATGAAATATTAAATAACAGGACGCTTAGAGGAGTCCTCAGGAAAATTATTGGAAAATGTGGGATATTTTGTTACCATTGTCAGTGAAACTTGGGAGGCATTTTTGAAATTCTCCTGAGTCACCTACAGCAGTGACTGTCAAGCCTCTTGCCAGGACTTCTTCGTTAATCCCAAACAACAAAAACAAAAAACAAGTTAAAAAAGTCGCACTACTTTATGTCTTTGAAATATCTTTAATCTCTAACTTAAGATAGCTATAGTTTCAAATACACTTCTGCAATCAGTCTTACCTGTAGTACGTTATTCTGGTTGAAGGATATGGGAAAAAAAAAAAGACTGGACTGATTTAAACATGTAGTTAGAAAAGAGAGGAGTATTGTAAAAACCTTTTCATACAATTGAGGATATTTGTCTTTGCTATTTCTTAGACACTCAGCAAGTAGATCCTTACAGATTTGTTGCAGTGTGAGATCTGAAACCATATCAGCAAACTTTCCACATTGTGCTGCATCAAAATACATTGGTCTCTTTTGCACTTTGAGTGGATTTTTTTTACCCCACACATGAATGTGAAGCAACATGCATTAGTCATTCAAGAAAATATTGGTTCCTTGAACAATGCAGATCTTCCAAATGTTGACATATTTCATTATCCAATATTAAAAATGACTCATTCATTAATATCACTACCAATTTCATCAAGAAAGTCATTAAATATTGGAAAGCTGTCAAGGATACTGTAGCAGATACAAGTTTTCCAGAATTCTATTATTTTTGTTTGAAAGCACAAATATTATTGGCAAAAAATACCATCAGTTGTTTTCTCAGAAGTCACAGGCTTACTTCTTTCATTTTCAAAGAAATGTCTGCGAGATATCCAAGTTTCAATGATCGTTACTTGTTGGTCAGCAGTTCCTTCTAGTATAAATGACGTTTCATGAAAGGAGTGATGAGTTCAGTTTGCAGCTCAAATCGCTTCGCCTTCAGACAACTGTTGTATTTTGGTATTTGGGTATGCACTTACATGTTCTTCGTGAACTTTTCATTTGTCACACTTACTATATAAAAGCATATACTCCAGGGTGGAGATTTAGTATTTTTAGTAATTTATAGAAGTAGAATTTTTAAAGCTTCATCAACAATATTCTTAAACTGGTTCCCCCTTTTTTCCCCCTCCTCCTTCTTTCTCTTGCTTTTTTCTTCTTTCATTTCCCTCCTTTCTTCTTCTTCCCCACCATCCCTCCATGCCTTTATCTCTTTCTTTTGTAATTGTGAGGCAGGGAAGAATATGGACTACTAGTCCAGTTTGTTCGGGGAAGGCAGTGGCACCCCACCCCAGCACTCTTGCCTGGAAAACCCAATGGACGGAGGAGCCTGGTGGGCTGCAGTCCGTGGCGTCGCTAACAGTCGGACAGAGAGAGCGACTTCACTTTCACTTTTCTCTTTCATGCATTGGCGAAGGAAATGGCAACCCACTCCAGTATTCTTGCCTGGAGAATCCCAGGGACGGGGGAGCCTGGTGGGCTGCCGTCTATGGGGTCACACAGAGTCGGACACGACTGAAGTGACTTAGCAGCAGCAGCAGCAGTCCAGTTTGGTGGCAATGCCTCAATTTATACTAAGGCACCAATAGCTGGCCTAGCATTTCTTGTGTACCATCACTGGAAATGTAAAGACAGTAAAAAAAAAATAATGCTTTATTGTTATTATGAAAATAGTTTCAACCTTATAGACTCTCTAAAAGAGTCCAGAGACCCTAGAGGTTTCCTCAGACCACAATTTTTTTTCATTATGTGAAAAAGAAAATAGTGGGCAAATATAATAGGATTTATCCATGTTGTAGCATGTACTAGAAGTGTCTTCTTTTTTAAGGCACAATAAAATTCTGTTATATGTATATACCACATTTTACTTATTCAATCTGAAGTCGGGTTCAGCCTCTGTACCTTGACACTGAATTAAATCTGAGACAGAGTTTTATGCTATGTAACAAAGAATCCAGACAAATGTCCTTATAGTCAAAGCTATGGTTTTTCTATTAGTTATGGATGTGAGAGATGGACCCTAAAGAAGGCTGAGCACTGAAGAACTGATGCTTTCAAACAGCGGTGCTGGAGGATACTCTTGAGAGTCCTTTAGACTGCCAAGAGATGCAGCCAGTCCATCCTAAAGGAAATCAGTCCTGAACATTCATTGAAAGGACTGATGCTGGAGCTGAAGCTCTAATACTTTTGGCACATGATGCAAAGAGCCAACTCACTGGAAAAAGACCCTGATGCTGGGAAAGATTGGGGGCCGAAGAAGAAGCAGGATGACAGAGGATGGGATGGCTGGATAGCATCACTGACTCAATGGATGTTAATTTGAGCAAGCTCCAGGAGCCAGTGAGGTCAGAGGAGCCTGGTTAACTGCAGTCCATGGGGTCCCGAAAAGTCAGAGAAGACTCAGCGACTGAATGATAACAACCACAAAGAATAGCTTTATTGCTTTGTCAGGCAAAGGGGCCACAGTGGGCTAATGATCTCAAAACTGTATGACCCAGCTCGGAGAGGGTAGTGAGAAATTTTATAGCAGTGGTTCAAAGAGGGTGTGATCACGTCATGGACATTCTTCTGACTGGTTGGTGGTGCGGCTAAGTGGGAGTCAGCATCATCAATCTTCTGGTTCCAACCGGTGTGGAGCCTATGCACTTGTAGGCAGTACTCATCATTAACTGCTAACTTTTCCCATCTGGTGGGGGTTTCAGTATCTGCAAAACAACTCAGAGATATTGTCAAGTGTATCCCTGGATGGGGAACCAGGACCTTGCCTCGGGGCTGCACTATACTCACTCTATTTGTTTCTCCCTGTATCATCTCCCCTCCCTTCCCTAATTAACAGTTGCTTGGTTTGGACCTTCAGTTCAGTTCAGTCACTCAGTCGTGCCTAACTCTTTGTGACCCCATGGACTGCAGCATGCCAGTCTTCCCAGTCCATCTCTAACTTCTGGAGCTTACTCAAACTCATGTCCATCACATCAGTGATGCCATCCAACCATCTCATCCTCTGTCATCCCCTTCTCCTCCTGCCTTCAATCTTTCCCAGCATCAGGGTCTTTTCCAACGAGTCAGTTCTTTGCATCAGGTGGCCAAAGTACTGAAGTTTCAGCTTCAGCATCAATCCTTCCAGTGAATATTCAGGATTGATTTCCTTTAAGATTGACTGGTTTGATCTCCTTGCAGTCCAAGGGACTCTCAAGAGTCTACTCTGATGAAACAGTTCAAAAGCATCAATTCTTCGGTGCTCAGCTTTCTTTAGAGTCCAACTCTCACATCCATACATGACCACCGGAAAAACCATAGCTTTGACTAGATAGAACCTTTGTTGGCAAAGTAGTGTCTCTGATTTTTTATATGCTATCTAGGTTGGTCATGACTTTTCTTTCAAGGAGCAGGCGTCTTTTAATTTCATGGCTGCAGTCACCAGCTGCAATGATTTTAGAGCCCCCCAAAATAAAATCTCTCATTGTTTCCACTGTTTCCCTAAGAATTTGCTTGAAGAGATGGGACCAGATGCCATGATCTTAGTCTTCTAAATGTTGAGTTTTAAGCCAACTTTTTCACTCTTCTCTTTCACTTTCATCAAGAGGCTCTTTAGTTCTTCTTCGCTTTCTGCCATAAGGGTGGTGTCATCTGCATATCTGAGGTTATTGATATTTCTTCCAGCAGTCTTGATTCCAGCTTGTTCTTCCTGCAGCCCAGCATTTCTCATGATGTACTCTGCACAGAAGTTAAATAAGCAGCTGGACTTTAGGGATGGTCATAGAGGCTGTTTGAACCCTGTATCCTGTAATCAAAGACATGGGGGACACAGGAAGGCTTTCACAGGACCCTCATAGGGTCCTGTTTCACATCAAACCCATTCATCCACTGATTGATGCTTGGGTTGCGTCCACATTTTAGCTACTATGAATGCAGAGACTTCCCTGGTGGCTTAGATGGTAAAGCATCTCTCTACAATGCAGGCGACCTGGGTTCGATCCCTGCGTCAAGAAGATCCCCTGGAGAAGGAAATGGCAATCCACTCCAGTACTATTGCCTGGAAAATCCCATGGACAGAGGAGCCTGGTAGGCTACAGTCCATGGGGTCACAAAGAGTCAGACATGACTGAGTGACTTCACTTTCCTAATGCTGCTGCAAAGTCGCTTCAGTTGTGTCTCTTTGTGACTCCGTGGTCTGTAGCTCACCAGGCCCCTCTGTCCATGGGATTCTCCAGGTAAGGATACTGGAGTGTTGCCATGCCCTCCTCCAGGGGATCTTCCCAGTCCAGGGACTGAACCCTTGTCTCTCATGTCTCCTGCACTGGCAGGCAGGTCCTTTAACTACTAGTGCCACGGAGGAGAAGGGGACGACCGAGGACGAAATGGCTGGATGGCATCACAGACTCGGTGGACGTGAGTCTGAGCGAACTCCGGGAGATGGTGATGGACAGAGAGGCCTGGCGTGCTGCGATTCATGGGGTCACAGAGAGTCGGACACGACTGAGCGACTGAACTGAACTGAAACATAGATGCAAATTCTTTTTAAAATTCTGCTTTTAATTCTTTTGGGTGTATACCCTCTGGATCACATGGTAATTCTATTTTCAATTTTTGGAGGAACTTTTGTACTGTTTTCCACAGCAGACGTACCATTTTTCCATTCCTACCAATAGTGCAAAAGCATTCCAATTTATCCACATCCGTGTCAACACTTGCTATTTTCTCATTTGGTGGTAGCAGCCATCCTAATGGGTGTGAGGTGGTATCTCACTGTAGTTTTGATTTTCACTTCCTTAATGATTAGTCATGTAGAGCATCTTTTCATCGCTTGGTAACTATTTGTTTTTCTTCTGAAAAAGGTCAGTTCAAGACTTTTGTTCATTTTTAGATCAGGTTGTTATCTGTTATTGAGTTTCAGGATGTCTTCAAATAGTCTAAGTATTAACCCTTTATCATATATGTGATTTGCAAATATCCCCTCCCTTTTTGTGGTTTGTTTTTTTCTTCTATTTATATTGCTTTTGATGCATGATTTTTTTTGTAAAGTCCAAATTGCCTATTTTTTTTGTTGCTGCCTGTACCTTAGGCGTCATACCCAAGAAATCATTGCCAAATGTCATGAAGCTTCTGTCCTATGCTTTCTTCTAAGATATTTACAGTTTAAACATGTAGGTCTTTCATTTGAGTTCTTTTTTATATAAGATATACAGCTTTAATTTCATTTTTTGTGTGTGGATATCCAGTATTCCCGTTATTAGTTGTTGAAAAGCTGTCCTTTCTCCAGTGACTCCTCAGACCGTACTTTAAGAGTTGCTTAACTACACTACCTATTCTTAAAATGTCTTCTTGGCAAATGCATTACAATCACTTACTAATGTTCTTCTTTTAATTATAATAACTATCCCTAACATGGGATCAGTCGTGACACTGCTTTCATTCCAGCGTGAATTAGTTTGTGAGACGTCACTAGTCTACCACTTGTGGTAGTAAGTCCCCGTGGGTTCTCCTTGCCACCTTGCCATTATTCAGCTATAAGAAAATGGCCATTTTTCCTCCCTGAACCTCAGTTTTCTCTTTTGCAAAATAAAAACTTGAACAGGAACAATGGCTTTCAAAGGTTTTTCAAATGGCAGAACACCTTAAAAAATGAGTCCTCCTTGTACCCAATGGACAGAAGTATGGGTATGTTGACTGCAAAAGCGTGCAGCACCCAGCCCCTCTCTATCACACAGTTGTTGAGAGACGTTTGTGAAGTCTGAAGAGTCCTGAGAACACAGTTTGAAAAACCAAAGGTGATACACAAGCCTGATTTCCTCGTGGACAAGATATCATGGGTCTGTGATGTCAAGTACACTCTGCAAAAGCACGGAAAGTTTTAGAATAACTGTAGAATTTTTGGTATATCAGGATATTGGGAGGTAGAATCTGTTTGGAAGGAAGGAAATGGGAAAATCTGAGAAGCTAAAAGAGAAAACGCGATGCAACTAATTGAAAGCATAAGGGAGCAAAAATAAACAAGGGAGGGGAAAAGGCTGAAACAGGAGGGAAGTGGGCAGGGCACGACCCTGAGGGACTAACCTAGCTGTCTGGGTAGACAGAAACTAGCTGGAACCAGCTAGGTCCAAGAAGGTGGAAGACTTGACCTCAGTAGACCTTGAACCTTATTATACGCTTATTGTAATGTTTTGTCATCTAAAGGGCAGGTGCCACGACAATTCCAAGGCTAATGGCAAATAGCCAAAAAGTGGACAGTGGG
>SJYX01010107.1:270447-296018 GCA_006410675.1 Oreotragus oreotragus | reverse complement strand
AGAGATAGAGGAAAACAACAGAATGGGAAAGACTAGAGATCTCTTCAAGAGAATTGGAGATACCAAGGGAACATTTCATGCAAAGATGGGCTCGATAAAGGATAGAAATGGTATGGACCTAACAGAAGCAGAAGATATTAAGAAGAGGTGGCAAGAATACACAGAAGAACTGTACAGAAAAGATTTTTACAACCCAGATAATCATGAGGATGTGATCACTAATCTAGAGCCAGACATCTTGGAATGTGAAGTCAAGTGGGCTTTAGAAAGTATCACTAAGAACAAAGCTAGTGGAGGTGATGGAATTCCCGTTGAGCTGTTTCAAATCCTGGAAGATGATGCTGTGAAAGTGCTGCACTCAATATGCCAGCAAATTTGGAAAACTCAGCAGTGGCCGCAGGACATGAAAACTAACCACCCCGTATTTCGGGGCCCCTCACCTTCCGAGATAGCCCACACTCTGTCTGTGGAGTGTTTCCCCCACAGCCACTCTCACTTTCCAGATGACCCCAGACCCTGAGGCTGCTCTTGGCATCTGAGACTGACTGCATTTTGTCTCTGCAATGTATACCTCTCAAAATAAAACCATTTCTTACTTATCCCTTTGTCTCTCACTGAATTCTTTCTGTGACAAGACGTAAAGAACCTGAACTTCAGCAAGTACTGAGGACGGTTAAAGGACAGGGGGTCCAAGTGTCAATCTGAGTTTTGGCTGATTTCAAGTCCCAACCTGAGTTGTAAATTTCAAGATGCCTGAAGCAAGAAGGGTGGGAGAGGTTTTGCCTGGGGCCACATGATCTGGGAAGATACCCTTGATAAGTCAAGTAGAGGATGGCATGGGGTCATGGTGCTTTTCACACAGGGGGAAATCCCAAACCTAACTGAGGCTAATTTGAACTTTAACCCTTAGTCGATAAATCTGAGGTTGGATTAATCACACTTCTATTCAGCACCTGATCAAACCCTGCCTCCCTTCAGTCATTTAATTCTTGTGCACAGACAGCCTGGCTCTATCCTTAGCTTCTGTTTTCTACCCTGCTTTCCTATGCCCTCAGCACACAGTCCATGTACAAACATAAATTTCTGTCTTTCTTTTTTGTTTCCACATCATGTAATCTACAAAGGAGACGGGTGTATGTGGATTTTAAAAAAGAGATTTGCTCAACTTTGAAGGCACTAACAAGAACAGGGTAACATGTATGGAATAATTAAAGCTGCTATGATCTTTTGCGTTTCAAAAGCCTTTTAAATTCGTGTCATCTTTGGTCAACAGCTTTACAGTTCTAACAAGCAATTTTCACAAGGCGCTATTAAGGGCCGTAAACTTTATTTTCTTCTCTCTATTTCTCCTTAAAACATTGTTTTGGGTTGCACTGTGTTGAGGAAGTATGAAGACAGTGTATCTTTAAATAATAAAGAAACCATTTTAATATTCTCATAAAATCATCCCCTCTGCTCAACGCTACAAACTTTAACAGCCCAGCAGCCAGAGAAGCAAGCAGGGCAAACAATACAAGAGTCATTATTGTAACTAAATTAGACCGTTTGTTTTCTTTCCCTCAAATCAAATTGTGTAGGAGCTGCTTTATTGCAAAACAGACATTAAAATTCCAGCAAGACCTCAGAGAGAAAGTAATTTCTATTTTATCAGTGCTGTAAAGCTGTCTTTATGTTCTGAAGCAGGAAATATTGCAAGGATATTTATAGCTTCGGCTCCAAAGCCAGTTTGAATAGAAATGTTACCGCGGTCGCTGGAGCTGTCATACTGCTCGCTGGAGCAGGGAATTTTAGTGAATTTGTGAATTACTGTTTCAGTCTTGACAAGTCTCTCAGCAAGGCTGGTGTGTGTCTGGCGCTGTTTGGTGGTTTGGGAGATAATGATTAAAGACTTGGATTTGCTTTAAGAGAAGATTTAAATGATATTCTACAGCTAATCAGTTTTGCCCGTCAGGTCCTTCCAGCATAAAGACAAGGCTTTCAAACTTGGCCATCCTCAGCCTTGGGTGGCCCTGCAGTGAACTTTCCCCAGTCTCCTCCACCTCCTCCCTCCCCCTCTCTCCTCCTTCCCCTCATTTGTCCTTGACCTGCCCATAAGGTGTCCCTGGCCCCCTGTCTGTCTGAACAGTTTACCAAGATTTGGCAGTTATTTACCATCCTGCTTCTCCCCTAGGGTCCGCTGAAATGATTCATCATGAAATCTTGCATTTATTTTAAATCTTCCTGTGAAATGTGCCAGGATTCCATGAACGTGATCCTCACCATCAAAGTGGAAGGGGCTTTAGCTGTTTTACAGGAGGACGCACTGAAGTCTAGACGTGGAGTCTTCTGGCTAAGGTCACATGGTGCTCCGGGGGCCAGATGGGCTGAGCGCTCGGTTCTCTCATTTCACCTCAAGCAGGAGGTAAAGCAGCACCACCATGCCACTTCCGTCTCGCACCAGGAAAAAGCGGTTTCGTGACTGAGGTCTAAACAGACCACCGTTTGAACAATTTCATCTGAAAGTGGGGCAATGAATAGAGACTTTGAATAGCTCTGGGGCCACCCCAGGCTACGAGGCAAGACAAAGCTCTGCTGTGCTGGAGTATATTGCGGCTCTAAAGCCAGTGTCAAGGGTGGGTGGGGACTCATGACTTAGCCGGGTCTTGGGAATGAAGCATACCGTGGAAGTGTGCAGTGTTCTTCTAATAAAACTGTGCAAAAAGTAATCATAAGAGCTATGCCTTTGGTTTGTGGGTCAAAGATTTGATTTACACCACATTGCTCATCACCTGACCATGGGGATCAATAGCAAAGTTAATTTCAAGTTAAGCCGTCCCTCAGGGAGTTTTTTTTTTCCTAGAACCATATCCTAGAGAATCCCTTTGCTCTGTGCGGCAAAAACTATACTCCTTGCTCAGAACCTGCCGTTTTGGTGAGAGCTGAAGATGCTCTTTTAGTCTCCCTAAATTGAGATGGAAATAGCAGACTTGCCTTGGGGACGGTCTCAGCTTCAAAGGCTTGGCCATTCTCATCCCGTTTTTCGATGCACCCACATCCTTGACTTGCCATTGACTCAGAGAATATGAGGGCTGTGAAATGGCTCTAGAGACCATCTGATGAAACCCATCATTTAAGATCAATTAGAAGAAAAGTTTTTTTATTCAGACCTTGTGATCTTCCATCTGCATTTGCAGTGTCCAAAATAGCAGACGGTAGCCACATGTGGCTATTCAGAATTTGAATGAGGCCATTCCAAATTGAGATGTGTTGTAAGCGTGTAGAAAATAAACCAGATTTCAAGACCTGGTAGAAACAAAAAAAGAATTTAAAATATTTTATTACATTGATTTCAAATTTTTATACTGATTTCATGTTGAAATGATAATATATATTGGCTCAGACACATTAATATCCTTTTCTCCTATTTCTGAATGTTGCTACTAGAAAATTTTAAAGTACATATATGGACAACATTATATGCTGTGCATCTTTCCATCTTGAGTATAGGCTCACGATTAACGAGTACCTAGACGTTCAAACTCTTTCATGAAAATTCAGCGTGATTCTGGTCAGGCTTTCTTCCTATCAGCTGTTTGTTCCCCTGTGTTTAAAAGCCCAAAGAATGAAGCCCTGTCCTATAAGCTAGTGCTATGCAGCGTTATCACCTTCCTGTTAAAGTTCAGAGGGCTGGGGGGTGGTTCGAAACGTATCCCCTTCGATCCGTACTTCACATCCTCAGTGCGTGTGTGCTAAGTCACTTCAGTTGTGTCTGACTCTTTGTGACCCTGTGGACTGTAGCCCACTAGGCTCCTCTGCCCATGGCATTCTCCGGGCAAGAATACTGGAGTGGGTTGCCATGCCCTCCTCCAGGGGATCTTCCAGACCCAAGGGTCGAACCTATGTCTCTCACGTCTCCTGCGTTGCAGGTGGGTTCTTTCCTATTAACGCCACCTAAGAAGCCCTCAAATTCTCAATAGGATATCCCAAACTAGAAAGAATTATTACTTTTCTTCATATCTAATTCTAGATTTGCCTAATTTCCCACTCCTGATTGTTGGGATAAGCTTAAAGATGTATTTAAACAAAGATTCTATAATTACTCAGTTTTAGGAGCAGATCTCTACCATCAGCCAAAGCCTATTTTCTATTAATATTTCCTTCTATTTCCCTTCAGCTAGAACTCTTGTAATGGTAAAGTTGATACTCACACATAGCCTGCATATAATTTATAGTTCCCTTTTTCCTTTCAAATGAAAACATTCTTTCTCCTTTTATAAGTCAGATTCATTTGCTATTGAAGTACTGTTAGATAAAGATATAATCCTTCCCCTTTCAAAACTGGCTATTTGGCCTTAATGACACNCTTTTCTTCATATCTAATTCTAGATTTGCCTAATTTCCCACTCCTGATTGTTGGGATAAGCTTAAAGATGTATTTAAACAAAGATTCTGTAATTACTCAGTTTTAGGAGCAGATCTCTACCATCAGCCAAAGCCTATTTTCTATTAATATTTCCTTCTATTTCCCTTCAGCTAGAACTCTTGTAATGGTAAAGTTGATACTCACACATAGCCTGCATATAATTTATAGTTCCCTTTTTCCTTTCAAATGAAAACATTCTTTCTCCTTTTATAAGTCAGATACATTTGCTATTGAAGTACTGTTAGATAAAGATATAATCCTTCCCCTTTCAAAACTGGCTATTTGGCCTTAATGACACCAGACATTATAGATAATTTGGCAAGGACACTGGCTTGAGCAGTATCTCTGGCTCTAAATATCTAGAAATATACTTTTATTCAGACAGACTCATATCGTGGGCCCATGGAAGTGATTCACAGACTTGTCTGCATATTAGAATCATCTGATAATGTTTCAAAGAGTCCAAAGTCTGGACCATATCCAGACCAATCACATCAGCTTCTGGTGAACAGAACATGGGCATCGAAAACTTTACAGGTGATTCCAACATGCAGACAAGTTTGCAAAGTCCAGGCTCATCAGAAAGCCCAAAGACTAGATATCTGTCAGAGTGCACACCCATTTAAATTGGATGAAGTTCTCCCCAGAGGGTCACTGTGCCTCCTTTCTTAATAAGCCCAAATCACTTTTTTTTTGTTTTTGTTAGAACAGTGGACAGAGTCTGAACTGGGAAAAAAAAAAAATAGAGCAGATAATGTATGTGAACTAAAAACACAACTTTTATCTACTGCTTGCCAAGAGATGTCTCTCCTGATATCAGGAGATATAAATTGAGTAGAAATTTAAAAAGAAGATGGAATATGAAAAAGTCATCCTTTTTTATATGTGTGTGCCAAGTTTCTTTTGTGTTCAACTCTTTGTGACTCCATGGACTGTAGCACACCAGGCTCCTCTGTCCATGGAATTCTCCAGGCAAGTACACTGGAGTGAGTTGCCATTTCCTTCTCCAGGGGATCTTCCCTAGCCAGGGATCGAACCCGTATTTCTTATGTTTCCTGCATTGCCAAGTGGGTTCTTTACCACTAGGCAACCTGGGAAGCCCTATTTTTTATATACAAGTTTCAAATTTCATTCCTTTGAGTTGGACTTCAAGTCACATTGCTTACCCGGATGGTACCTATGAACATCACAAGCTGAGATAAATTCCTTGGGATTCTGTTGGCCACATTTGTCTTTGTTCTTACTGAGGTGTTCTGAGGCCTCAGCTGGCATTCCAGAGGCAGCCGTAATGTTGGAGTCAGGAGCAGCTGAAGAGAACCACTTCTGGGAGATTTCCTGCAGAAAGGACCTCTGTGCCCAGGGAAGGGTTGATGGGACAACCACCTTGAGAATATCATCCCAGCACATGTACCAGAACCACTTGTCAAGGTCAGTAAGCCTGGTGGGGTTCTGGATTCCCGCTTGTTATAGCTGCCATTGAAACTGTCTGTACAAAGAAAAAGAGNCAGAAAGGACCTCTGTGCCCAGGGAAGGGTTGATGGGACAACCACCTTGAGAATATCATCCCAGCACATGTACCAGAACCACTTGTCAAGGTCAGTAAGCCTGGTGGGGTTCTGGATTCCCGCTTGTTATAGCTGCCATTGAAACTGTCTGTACAAAGAAAAAGAGAAACTGGATGACAATTAGAAATCATCTACAATACATATGTTAAATGAATGTGGTAGACCTCTCAACATACTCTAAAATAGTTTCTATTGGTATATCTGTGTTTTCTCAGGACATAGATCCCTGTTAGTTAAATACTTATGGGAAGAGATGAGTCTAACGTTACATTAGGCCATCAGTCTCTGCTTTTCTGTAAGTTCCTATTCTCCTTAAACACAGAACTTGAATCTTTTAAGGAGAATGCACTAAATGCCAATCAAACATACATATGTATGTATTAAATATGCATTATACAATATATGTATTTACATTACATACATTAAATGATATATATTACACACAATATAATCATATATATATATAATTGGCACTATTGTAGACACCTACACTCTACTCTTCCCGTTTCCTCTTTACTCTAACAGATTCCACACACACAACATCTCTGATACCAGTTGTATGGGTTTTTTTCCCACACCATGCCACTCTCTGCAACACCAGCAAGGCCTACAATTTAATTCAGTTGTACCTGGAGATAGCAACAGATTCCACCAGATTAGAGGCTCAGTCCCACAAAACTGCCTCCTCCCATTTCAGATGCCACACAAATCCAGATTGTCATCTGTGCCTCTGACCTTCGTGCATGCTTAGTCATTCTGTCGTGTCTGACTCTTTGTGACCCCATGGACGGTGGCCTGCCAGGCTCCTCTGTCCATGGGATTATCCTGGCCAAAATACTGGAGTGGGTTGCCATTTCCTCGACCCAGGGATCAAACTTGTGTCTCCTGTGGCTCCCGCATGGCAGGCAGATTCTTTACCACGCAAGGAAAGCCCTGTGCTTCTTTCTGATCTACCAGCTGTTAATCAGAGGTCCCCATGTCCCTTTCTCCTCAGGTCTAATTAATGTGCTAGAAAAGTTCACCGAATTTAGGAAAGGAATTTACTTACATTTACCAGTTTATTATAAAAGGATATGGTTAAAGATCCAGGTGAGCATCCAGACGGGAGAGAGGCATAGGGGGATGTGTGGGAAGAGGTGTTGCTTCTACGCTTTTGTAGGTGGCCCCACTAGCCAAGGAGCTCCATGTGTCCACTAGCCCAGAAGCTCTCCAATCCCCGTCCTTTGGGGATCACACAGAGATCATCATGTAAGCATCATTGATTATTAACTCTTTCTTGTCCCCTCATACTCTCTCTGAAGGATGTGAAGGGATGCCTAAAATTCCAAGTGTCTATTCATGGCATCTTTTTTTCTGGTGAGCAGCCTCCATGAAAGAGCCTACCCTCATCAAAACAAAAGACACTACTGTTAGAACAAAAGAACAGGAACGTCCAAAGGAGTTTGAAACTCTGTATCAGGAACTGGGGTCAATGGCCAAATATTAGAACAAAAGATGATTCTAGTGCTATGAATGATCACTTAGGGAATTACTAAGGTTTTAGAAGTTCAGTGCCATGAACTAGGAACAGAGACCAATATATATATTTTGCATTATCTCCCAGCATTTAATGCCAATCAAATTGTAAGGGGCATGCGTCAAGTGCCAATAAAATATACATATTTGATATGATATATAGAATATATACAATATTTAGTGCCAATCAAATATACAGTATATCATCATATATTATCTATAATTTATATATAACTTGTGAGCTTCCCAAGCGGCTCAGCAGTAAAGAATTCACTTGCATTGCAGCAGCCGCAGGAGATGTGGGTTGGATCCCTGGATCAAGAAGATCCCCTGGAAGAGGGCATGGTAACTCCAGTATTTTTGCCTGGAGAATCTCATGGAGAGAGGAGCCTGGAGGGCTACAGTCCATGGGGTCAAAAACAGTTGGACACGACTCAAGTGACTTAGCGTGCACGCACACATATGTAACTTGTATATAATATTATATATAATGTGGTCTTCATCATTACCCAATAAAGTGTCTTTTATCTTGCCCGTTTTACAAATAAGCATCGAGGCTCAAAAGGATCAAGAAAATTAAGTTTCTGTGATTAGCAAGGCATACAATCGGAGTCTGAAGCCAAGTCTCTCTGATTCCTGTCCTGCTGCTCTTTTACTAGGTTGTACTATCTACCAAAAAGGGAAAGCAGCTTGATGGGGCAGAACTGTGGGGACGGAGGCAAGCCACGGTAGCAGGGGAGTGACGGACACGACTGAAGCAACTTAGCAGCAGCAGCAGCAGTGGGGCTTTCCGTGAAAAGATACTCACTGTTATTTATTTATTTTTTATTTTCTATTTCTGGCTTGCAGTTGTGCACCATCACAAAAGAAATAGAATCCGGATTTCTGTTAGCTATTTACACAGCTTTTTACACAAGCGATCTCATGGTTCATGCTCTATCAATCAGGCCTCTGAAAATTAATGCATTTTCTCCTGAGGCATAGGAGCATCATGTGGGGACAGCATGGGGAATTTTCTGAAGATTGAAACTGTTAGCTTGCACGTTGATGCACATATTGAGACTGCTTAGGCTGTTGCCTACCTGTCAGGGGTTGCATCATACACCATGCCCCTTCCAGACGGCTAAATCCTTCCTGCCCATTCATTTAATCAATGTGTGTGTGTGCGTGCGTGTGTGTGTGTGCATGTGTGTGTGCGTGTATTTAGTCATAAAGTCATGTTGAGCTCTTTTGCAACTCCCTGCACTGTAGCTCGCCAGGCTCTTCTGCTGATGGGATTTCCCAGGCAAAAATACAATGGCGCCCACTCCAGTCCTCTTGCCTGGAAAATCCCATGGACGGAGGAGCCTGGTGGGCCGCAGTCCATGGGGTCGCGAAGAGTCGGACACGACTGAGCGACTTCACTTTCACTTTTCACTTTCATGCATTGGAGAAGGAGATGGCAGGCCACTCCAGTGTTCTTGCCTGGAGAATCCCAGGGACGGTGGAGCCTCGTGGGCTGCTGTCTCAGGGGTTGCACAGAGTCGGACACGACCAAAGCGACTTAGCAGCAGCAGCAGCAAAACCGGAGTGGGTTGCCATTTCCTTCTCCAGTGGATCTTCTCTATCCAGGGATCAAACCCACATATCCTGCATTGCAGGCCAATTCTTTACCACTGACCCAGCAGGGAGGCTATATATATATATATATAGATATAGATGTATTTTTTAATTTCTCCCGTATGCCAGGTATTTCTCTTTCGTGCCATCCCCTTCTCTAGGGATGCAATGGTAAACAAAATGGTAAAAACCCCTTGTCTTTTCCATTTTTGGTCTTAACATTTAATAAGAGGAGAAGGGCCAGTTGAAAAGGCGTATAAGTGAAATAAAGACCATGCCAGACAGTGATAGGTGTTGTGGAGAAAAATAGAGGAGGGGTATAAGGAGCTGCATGTGTGAAGAGAGTATACAGTTTAATTAGCTAAAGTGTGAAAGTGAAAGTGTTAGTCATTCTGCGCTGTTCTTAGTCACTTAGTTGTGTTCGACTCTTTGCAACCCCATGGACTGTAGCCCGCCAGGCTCCTCTGTCCCTGGAATTCTCCAGGCAAGAATACTGGAATAGATAGCCATTCCCTTCTCCAGGGGATCTTCCCAATCAGGGATCAAACCCAGATCTCCCATATTTCAGGAGGATTCTTTACCATCTGAGCCACCAGGGAAATCCTTTGCTAGCTAAGGATAACCTAAAAAAGATGAAGGAACAAATGGTCAGATGTTTGCAGAAGTATGTTCCAGGCAGAGATAATAATACAAGTATAAGTCTTCAAGGTGAAAGTTTTACATTTAATGATGCCAGATTATGTAGAGTCTTGAATACCATTAAAAGGACTCCATCTTTTATTTTGAGTAAATAAGTTGTGATCAGAAGAGTCACATGATTTACTATTTATGAGGTTGCTTTGGCTGTTATATGAAGAATAGGCTCAACTCAGTTCAGTTCAGTTCATTTCAGTCACTCAATCATGTCCAACTACCACCCCATGGACCATGGCACACCAGGCCTCCTTGTCCATCACCAACTCCTGGAGTCCACCCAAACCCATGTCCGTTGAGTCGGTGATGCCATCCAACCATCTCATCCTCTGTCATTCCCTTCTCCTCCCACCTTCAGTCTTTCCAAGCATCAGGGTCTTTTCAAATGAGTAAACTCTTCACATCTTCCTTGGTGGCTCAGACGGTAAAGTGTCTCCTTGCAATGTGGAAGACCTGGGTTCAATACCTGGGTCGGGAAGGTCCCCTGGAGAAGGAAATGGCAATCCACTCCAGTACTCTTGCCTGGAAAATTTCGTGAAGTGAGCAGCCTGGTAGGCTATAGTCCATGGGGTCGCAAAGAGTCGGACAGAACTAAACAACTTCACTTTCTTTCTCTTTCTTTCTTTCTTTCTTTCTTCACATTAGGTGGCCAAAGTATTGGCTTCAGCTTCAACATCAGTCCTCTCAGTGAATATTCAGGACTAATTTCCTTTAGAATGGACTGGTTGGATCTCCTTGCAGTCAAAGGGACTCTCAAGAGTCTTCTCCAACACCACATTTCAAAAGCATCAATTCTTCGGCACTCAGCTTTCTTCATAGCCCAACTCTCACATCCATACATGACCCCTGGAAAAACCACAGCCTTGGCTAGACAGACCTTTATTGGTAAAGTAACATCTCTGCTTTTTAATATGCTGTCTAGGTTGGCCATGACTTTCCTTCCAAGGAGTAAGCGTCTTTTAATTTCATGGCTGCAGTCACCATCTGCAGTGATTTTGGAGCTCAAAAAAATAAAGTCTGACACTGTTTCCACTGTTTCTCCGTCTATTTGCCATGGATTGACGGGACTGGATGCCATGATCTTAGTTTTCTGAATGCTGGGCTTTAAGCCAACATTTTNCTGCAGTCACCATCTGCAGTGATTTTGGAGCTCAAAAAAATAAAGTCTGACACTGTTTCCACTGTTTCTCCGTCTATTTGCCATGGATTGACGGGACTGGATGCCATGATCTTAGTTTTCTGAATGCTGGGCTTTAAGCCAACATTTTCACTCTCCTCTTTGCTTTCATCAAGAGGCTAGAGAAGAATAGGGTAAAGGGGGGAAAATTCAGACTAGGAAAAGTTTTTGCAATAATCCCAACGTGTTGGCAGTGAACTGGGTTAAGATAGCTGTGGGAGTAGCAAGACATAGTCAATCATTTTCTGAAGACATAACCAACAGGACTGGCTGACAGATTGGTGGTCATGGACAAAGTGAAGGAGTATTAAAGATACTTCTGTGGTCTGAGCCCTGAGCAACTGGGAGGGTCAAGTGGTTATTAACTAAGATAGGAGACACAACACGTGCAACCAAGTTTGGGAAGTATCAGGAGAGCAGTATTGAAAAGTTGCAATTTGAGGAGCTTGTCTGGCCATCAGAGAGCTGTAGAGAGCTGAGGCGTGAGTTCTGCTAGAGACTGAAAATTTGGAGTTGTCCTAATGGTGCTGAAAGCCATGGTACTAGATAAACACATCAAGACAGTGAACAAGAAAGAGAAAACTTACAAAGACTGAACTATGAACACTCTGATGTTTGGAAATCATTTGAATGAGTAGGAACTGACAGTGGCAACTGAGGAGGTCTGTTGATGTAAGTCAAAGGGAAACAAGAGGGGACACTGTCTTGGAAGTCAAGCGATGCTAGATGCTGCTGACTGGTCAAGTAAGATGCCTGCTGAAAATGGACTGCGCTCGTTATGTTAATGACACTGAAGTGAGCCTGGAGGCCTGGACTCAAACCCTGACTTCACTATTCATTAGTCTGTGACCTTAGGAAAGCCATACTTTCAGGAATCTCAATTTCCCCAACTATGAAAAATGATTATTATAAAGGTGAAATAAGAAAGCTAAAAATGTGCAGAAAAATTAGAACCTAGCACATAGCGATTGCACAATAAATATCAGTTGATTCTGAATTGAATCTTATATATTTGTAGTTCAGTTATTTGCTTATTTTGTTAAATGACTGATTTCTTATGCTTTGAACATGGCCTGCACAGTCAAGTTATTGCTACCTGACTCCTGCTCCCCATCCGGTTTGAACTCCTAAGCACTTCTCCTAGGTCTAGCTCTGATACCACATTGTTCCCTCATTCTGTTATAGCTAAGTTGATTGCTCTGAATTTCCAAGTCACTCATTCAATAATATTTTTGACCACCTACGAATGACCCCTGTGCTAAACATTGGCCATGACCCCTTGCAGCTCCAGCCTTCCCAAGTCACCCATGAGTTCTCTCTGATGTCAGACTCCCATTCCTGGTTTCCAGAGGTTCAAACAAATCCCTGATTACCACTTAATAACCCTGAAATATTAAAGAAATTACTTAGTTTCATGAGCTTCAGTTACCTTCTTGAAGAAGTATGAATATAAATTGCTATGCTGAGAGATAGGTATTGTTCACTTTGTGAAAAAACGATACCAAATATGTGAATGGTCTTAGTCTTTGTCAGTTAATAGTCAGTTACATAGTAGTAATATGAATAGTTAATTTGATCCCTCTGCCCACTCCATGCTGATGCCCCCCAAGACATGGCGTTAAGTTTCTACCATTATCCAGATGGGACTCAGCGTGAAAGATGGTGCACACCAAATTCTAGCACACTGTTTGAGACTTGCATTGTTGGATTAGCCATCCAGCATTAGTTGCTCAGTCGGGTCCAACTCTTTTTGACCCCATGAACTATATAGCTCACCAGGCTCCTCTGTCCATGGGATTTTCCAAGCCAGAATACTGGAGTGGGTCTCCATTTCCTTCTCTAGAAGACCTTCCCAACCCAGGGATCAACCCAGGTCTCCCACATTTCAGGCACTGTTCACCCTCTGAGCCACCAGGGAAGCCTGGATTAGCTATGTCCATTGAGAAACAAGTCTTCAGTGAATAGTTGTCTCAGTTATGAAAATGGCCTGTGTGCATGTGCACACACACACACACACACACACACACACACACAAACAAGCAAACATCAATTTTGGTTGGTATATTGGGAAAAAAATTAGAAGAAAAATCAGCTGATAATTCAAATAAGTTTTAACTAAGACTCAAGTAAAAAATCCTGAGGCAAAACCCATTCTTCATGAATGGTTTATCCCTGTGTTTTCCTATCTCTGTTTCTATTTTCTTTCTTTACTCTTGACCTTGGCCAAAGGACGCCACAAACTGAAATCCAGACCTATGCCTAGTCCTTACCTGCTATGTCTACATGTCCCGAGGAGGACCTAAAGGTAGCTTCAGAGTAAAATTATGGGACATCAAAAAAGATATACAGAGGAGAAAATAGTTTACTTTTTTTTTTTTTTCCGTGATGAAAAGTCATACTCTTGCCAGGAAAAGACCTCAAATCTTATTAGAGTGTATTGATATAAAGATATTTTAAGGAACTAAGAATAGATAATTTTTGAATGGCAAAATATTAATATTTTGAAAAATAAATCTTGTGTTTTTTTTTTTTTCAAGTTAATGATACTGCTGAATTAATTCCTAATCAGGTTGACTACTTTTGATTGATTTGGTCTAAAAATGAACCTATGGAGACTTAATTACACTGTGAGATCACGGTATGCTTATTGATTGTGCCTTTGACATGATTAGCTGCATTAGATTTTGATGTCCTCATCTCTCAAAGATCAAAACTAGGGTTGGACTTTCTCTAAGGGCCATTAGTCATATGCTTATGGCACGTGCTCAATTTTTTTCATTACGTGATAGGTAGAGGAGACTATTAAAAAAGCATTAGCTTTATGCCACTCAGAAATCTATCTTAGAAATGTGTCTGATGGAAACAGACCATATCTCTCCTCCTAACCCAACAGATGTTTAATAGACATGGATGGAATTGAGAAGGGAGCACTTTTATGGAGTGTTTCACTCTTTACCATCCACTGTTGTCCCACAGTGGGACTGGACCCCCTTCACAGGTAATTCTAAATCCCACATCACCATCTTTGGTCTAACTGCTCTAGTCAGCCACTAAAGACAAAGGCAAATACAGCTGTGTTATTTTTTGAGTCCAGGCTCCAGCCACGCGGCAGATCAAATCCCTGTGCCCTCCAGCCAGCTTGGGACTCCATCCATTTCAGTCAGCATGGCATCACTCATAACTAGAACACCACAGAAAATATGGGAGCTGTGGCGGCAGTGACAAGGGGAATGAGATGCAGAGCTATGCATGCTGGGAAGTCTTGGCCTTAATTAGAATGTGCATGTACAGTATTTATCTTTCACTCAAACCTATAAATAAGACCGGCGCTTTGGCCATTACTGATGTCTGCCGTCATTTCACAAGGCCCCTGTTTTGATGGAGCACCTGCTGCTGCAAAATAATATTTCTTTCTTCTCTCATTTGCATCTGCTTCTGATGGAAACCTCTCAAAGACTTTGAAAACTATGACCGGAGAGGAAGGAAGAGGTGGATATCAACTTCTGAGAATCTAAGCAAAAATTGCTCTTTGGGGACTCTTCGCTGTAGTAAGAGACAATAAGATGCAGAAAGAAGCTTACAGGAAATAATTAACACCCCTGTCCCCAAAGAGGACCTTCATTCTCAGCATCCCTGAAGGTATTTTTCCAGCTCCTCCTTGAATTATTCTTAGGGATGAACCATTCACGATCTCCAAAGGCAGCAAACTCCAATTGGGGACACACTAAAACCTTCCTTTTGCTGTTGAATAAATCTGCCTCTCTGCTGTTTATCCCTACTGATCTGAATATGAACTCCCAGATGGAAACGTCCTAAATGTCCCAGGCACTTACTGAGTTCTCCTACACATGAATAATTATAAAACCAAACATAATTGTTTGGTTTCCTCTCTGACGGAAAGTAAATTGTAAATTCCTTAAGGGAAGAAGCTGTTTTTTCTTTTTGTTGTTGTTAAAGTCAGTGTTTCTTAGTACATGGACACAACAGGTCTTCAGTAAGTAATTAATAATAATTAAATCACTTTATTTAATTGAGATAGAAAAGTTGCCTTGGAGCCTCACTTCCAAATATTCATGTCTTCTCAAAATAAATATTTTTGTCCTCTAGTTTGATTTTCTATAAGTGAGGATATCAGGTAGGCATATGCGAACCATCACTTTTAATGAATGGTTATTCAGAAAGTTGTGGTTGGGGCCAAACACTAAACCACCTCTCCACTTCCTGTGCCTGAGGAGATGTCATCAATTTCTCCTTGAAATACACTGCTGGTCATTTCTTGTCCAGCTAGGCTCCTGGACAATCATCTGCCATACCTATCATACTCAGAAAGAAAATAAAAACTAGATCAAATCAATGACAAGCTCTCACACCCAACCTCATTCCCAGTGGGAATTTCATTACCTGTCTCAGTATTTCCCTTAACAAATTGATGTGTCGTGAATGATAATCAGCCTGCTGTTGAACCCTAGAGAGTAGGAACCTTATTGGGCTGAGGGCTTAGATTTTCCTTTTCTCCTTTACTGTAGCCATGATAAAGTGCACCCCTTTGCTCAGAGAAGTGGGAATATAAGTATATTCCCCCAAAGGCTGGGGATAAAGAATTATAGATTTCTCATGGAAAAACTACATATTTGACAAGGAAAGACAACTATTTATACAAAAAATAATTTATAGAAGAGAAAGCTGACATTAAATGCTTCAAGCTTTCAGATGATGTTACATGATTCTTTTGTGTGCTAAAATGCCAAACAAATATGCATAAGCTTTGGAAAGTCTTTCAAGGCAACTATGCAATACAAAGTCAGGAGTTCTGGATCTGGAGCAAAGTCAGGAAAACCTGGGTATAATTATTTACTATCTATGTGCTCTTGAGCAAAAATCTGAACCTCTTTCAAAATGAAGCATTTAATACTGATTCACCACAAATGAGTGGCAGCAAATTCTGTCCTGACCTCCAGCAGTGTCCTAGCTGAGGTGCAGGGGCTGAGATGAACCAACAGACAGATGTGGTTTTTCAGGAGGATGAGCAAATCATATCATCATGGACATCACACAGTCTGAAGACGGTACTTGAAACTGAAGTATTGTGAGACAGTGCAGAAATCCTGGATGAACGTGAGGCTATGGCATGGATAAAAAGAATAATGAGTGATGTATCTTGCAGGGGTGAGTCTCGTAGCAAAAGGTACTTCTTAGAGCACAGTGAAGGAGTAATGGCTTGGAGAAGAGAAGGAATCATTGAAAGGATGTTTGAAATCTCCAACAAAATAAGTTCTGAAGTGCATGAAATGTAGGCAGTCTTACTTGGACTTGCTAAACACTATGTTTTGTTTTTTTTTTTCAAAGTCTTTCAATGTGCTAGACACTGTTCTAAGTGTTTCATAATATACTAATTTTATCCTCATAATAGTCCTAATGGAATTTTTTTCTTCTATTTACTGATATAAAATCTGAAGCTAAAAAACTTTTGGTATCTTGCCCAAGGTGATATACTTCATGAGTGGCAGGGCTGGGATTTGAACCCAGAGCCAGAACTCTTCACATCTACCCTAGACCCCAGTGTTCCAGAGTGATTGCCAGGATCTGCTCAAAGTTAGGGAGAGAGGAACTGGGCTGTGGAGGAATTACAGATATAGAGGAGTTTATTTACTTTGAAACTGGGGTTCAAGATGGCATTTGGAAGAAAGGGCACCTGAAGTAAGACAAATTGGTAAGAAGGAAAAAAACACAAAATTTCATAATGAAAAGACTAGAATGGAAAAGTGGATGACCAGTGAGGCTGGAATTTGGTGGTAGTATTTGACAATTAGGACATGAAAGACGGTGAATTTGATTGGCACCAAAGCTTGGAATAGCTACAATAGCTTCAATGTAAAGTTAGTCTTCTACTGACTCTAGCTTACCTTTGGCCCTAGTTCTAAATTGAACTCTAGTGAACATTTGCCAAGCTGCTACAGAAAGATCCTTCCTGGATGCCTTAGAGAGAGGAACCTGGGGTCTTTGTAGCTGAGGAGGACTTGGGTCCTTTCTGATGATCATGGTGGCCATCTGCTGAAGTCAGGTCATCACTGGTGCTCAATATTTGTTATCATCTGTGATGTTGCACACAAAGAAAAATATGGGATGGGAAATCAGAGAGGTGGAAGAACCAGACTAATGAACTTGTGTGCTTTGCAGTCTGCCTGGGATTTTGAAGCAGCAGGTTTTGCTACGGCTTGCATGATGCTATCAGATAAAGCACAGCAGGCTACAAGCTTTGGCTTCCCCAAGGCAGGCCGCTATTTTGAGGAGAGATCACTCTATCCTGTGTATTTCAGTGTGTTCCACTGGGAGAGATGGGGGCAAAAGCAGTGGAATAAAATGTGTGCATTCTGCCCTCTGTCTCCCCATTACATACAACACGTCTCTCACATATACATACCCAGTAATACACAGATCCTTTTACTCCCTCTCTATCTGTGTAGATGAGAGCAAAGCCATAGTTGGAGATGTTCCCATTTGCTGAACTTTGGATCATTTACTTTGGCATGGCTGTATCCTATAGTGGGTAGTAAATCGCAGAATTATTATTTATTTACTTGTTTATATTATTGATTACTTGCTTTCTTGCTTGATTGTAATCCATTACAGGCTGAACATAGTTAGAAATTCAAGACTACAGAGAAGTTCATGGATAAAGCATATAAGTTACCAAGATGATGCAGGATATTTAAGTGAGGTCCTCTAAAGCTGATTGAAAAGTGGATTTTTTTTTTTTCAAAGTCTTTCAATGTGCTAGACACTGTTCTAAGTGTTTCATAATATACTAATTTTATCCTCATAATAGTCCTAATGGAATTTTTTTCTTCTATTTACTGATATAAAATCTGAAGCTAAAAAACTTTTGGTATCTTGCCCAAGGTGATATACTTCATGAGTGGCAGGGCTGGGATTTGAACCCAGAGCCAGAACTCTTCACATCTACCCTAGACCCCAGTGTTCCTGAGTGATTGCCAGGATCCGCTCAAAGTTAGGGAGAGAGGAACTGGGCTGTGGAGGAATTACAGATATAGAGGAGTTTATTTACTTTGAAACTGGGGTTCAAGATGGCATTTGGAAGAAAGGGCACCTGAAGTAAGACAAATTGGTAAGAAGGAAAAAAACACAAAATTTCATAATGAAAAGACTAGAATGGAAAAGTGGATGACCAGTGAGGCTGGAATTTGGTGGTAGTATTTAACAATTAGGATATGAAAGACGGTGAATTTGATTGGCACCAAAGCTTGGAATATCTACAATAGCTTCAATGTAAAGTTAGTCTTCAACTGACTCTAGCTTACCTTTGGCCCTAGTTCTAAATTGAACTCTAGTGAACATTTGCCAAGCTGCTACAGAAAGATCCTTCCTGGATGCCTTAGAGAGAGGAACCTGGGGTCTTTGTAGCTGAGGAGGACTTGGGTCCTTTCTGATGATCATGGTGGCCATCTGCTGAAGTCAGGTCATCACTGGTGCTCAATATTTGTTATCATCTGTGATGTTGCACACAAAGAAAAATATGGGATGGGAAATCAGAGAGGTGGAAGAACCAGACTAATGAACTTGTGTGCTTTGCAGTCTGCCTGGGATTTTGAAGCAGCAGGTTTTGCTACGGCTTGCATGATGCTATCAGATAAAGCACAGCAGGCTACAAGCTTTGGCTTCCCCAAGGCAGGCCGCTATTTTGAGGAGAGATCACTCTATCCTGTGTATTTCAGTGTGTTCCACTGGGAGAGATGGGGGCAAAAGCAGTGGAATAAAATGTGTGCATTCTGCCCTCTGTCTCCCCATTACATACAACACGTCTCTCACATATACATACCCAGTAATACACAGATCCTTTTACTCCCTCTCTATCTGTGTAGATGAGAGCAAAGCCATAGTTGGAGATGTTCCCACTTGCTGAACTTTGGATCATTTACTTTGGCATGGCTGTATCCTATAGTGGGTAGTAAATTGCAGAATTATTATTTATTTACTTGTTTATATTATTGATTACTTGCTTTCTTGCTTGATTGTAATCCATTACAGGCTGAACATAGTTAGAAATTCAAGACTACAGAGAAGTTCATGGATAAAGCATATAAGTTACCAAGATGATGCAGGATATTTAAGTGAGGTCCTCTAAAGCTGATTGAAAAGTGGGCCTTCCACCACCTCACTGTGAAAGATATATTCATTCTGCTTCTTCTGTTGGGCAGGAGGCATGGGAAGGGAATAAGGTCTCAAGGAGAATAGAGTCTCATCCAGAGTAACATTGACCGTATAAGCCATTGAAACCAGCAGTGTTTGCAGTGAGACTTGAGGTCAAGACACAAAGGTCAGCAGGGATCAGAACTCTGGGAGGTGCCAATCTGAAGCACCAGGTCTGGGCTGGTGCATCCAGGAGGACCTGGGGGAGTTCCAGAGATGAGAGGTCTTGTCAGACATCAGGATCACTTAAAGACATCAAAACGAAGATGTTCATAAATACTTTAGATAATTAATAAGACCCATGTAGACAAATCCTGCATTTTTTATGAGCTTAACCAAGTACAACCTCAGAAGGAAAAGAACGTCTCAAAAAGCATTAGCCTGGAGTACTACACCATCCCAAAAGGCCACTCTGTGTTTAAAATAAAAAGAAAAAACTAAGGAATTTAGCGGGGAGTAAGATAGAAGAATAAGATAAGACCTTTGTAGGAACTTGCTAGTTTACAAAGCATTTTCACACATAGTTTCTCCACAGATCAGCACGAGCCAGCGTGACTTACAGGCCCGGTAGAGGGCCTGGGATAAAGAGGCAGAAGGCCCAGTTTCTCATCCCAGCCCTGCATCTGTGTCGTTAGACCTAGTTTCTCCTTTTACTTCAGTCTCTTTTTCCTTCATTTCAACTAGGACTTCTCAACCTAGCACTACTGACAATTTGGACCAAATGATTCTTCGCTGTGCAAAGTAGAGGGTTTAGCAGTTTTCCTGTCCTCTGTGTCCCGGAGGCCAGGAGCATACCTCCCCATCTCCAGCTACGACATCTAAACATCGTCAAATATTTCCTGAGGGCAAAATCACACTTGGTTGAAAACCACTGATGTAAACAAACGAACAAAACAGAAACATCTTCTCTGGTTGTCCTTGATGATCCCCGGGCTCACTTCCATCTTTTGCAAGAACTCTCCGTAGATCATGCATCATTTTATGACTGCACAGACTTTGGTTAAGGTCACTCATGACTTGCTAGATGCATAATCACAGGTAAGCCCCTTAATTTAGCTGAACCTCAGTTTCCTCATCCGTGAAAAAGGAAGACTACTAAGATCATCTCCAAGGTTGCAGTGAGAAGGTGATATGAGATAACATGTCGAGGACTCGAGAGACATGGATACGGGACCATTTATCACTGTTAGGCACCTTTCCTACTGTTGCTATTATATGAGACAGTGGTTGTCTTTGACTGTTTGCTATGTCATCCTCTCTGCCTTGGGGGAATAGGAAAATGAAGGTGGCAATTGCTTTCCCCTCGGGAGTCTGCAGTCCATTAGGAAACAGAGGCCTGTCCATGAATCACTGTAACAGAGGGCATCAAAGCGGTTGCCAGCAATGAACTGAAAGTTGCTGCTGCTGGGTTGAAAGGCAGAGAAACAGATGCCAGGGCCACACTGATACGGAGAACTGTGGTGAAGTGTCACCTGGGAAACTCTCAGGAGTTCTGGATGCTGTATCTCAAGATCAGAGAGGTCTGGAGAGAGGCCAGGGAAGGGAGCCAGAAACGACAGGAAGTGTTGGGACTCTGCTGTCTTAGTCTGGGGAGGCGGACGCAGAAAGAGGTCAGGATTAAAATCTACCAAAGTATGAAAAGTGGCTATTTGTATTCAATGCTCTTTTATATCATTAATGAAAATGTGTTGTTATATTGTGTGCCCTGTCGCTCAGTCATGTCCAGTTCTTTGCAGCCCCGTGAATGGTAGCCCACCAGGCTCTTTTTATCCATAAAATTCTCCAGGCAAGAATACTAGAGTGGATTGCCATTTCCTGCCCCAGGAGATCTTCTCAACCCAGAATCGAACTTGAGTTTCTTGCATCTCCTGCATTGGCAGGCATATGCAATAAAAATGTGTAGAGCAGAAAAAAAAAAAAAATAGTACTAATGAATCTATTTGCAGGGCAGGAAGACAGATGCAGATGTAATGAATGGACTTGTGTGCACAGCGGGGAAGGAAAGGGTGGCACAAATGGGAAGAATGGCATTGATATGCGTACACTTCCTCGTGTCAAATAGGCAGTGAGAAGCTGCAATGCAGTACAGGGAGCTCAGGTACTCTGTGATGGCCTAGAGGGGAAGGATGGGGTTGGGGATGGGATGCAGGCTCAAGAGGCAGGAGATGTAGGTATACTTATAGCTGATTCACGTTGTTGTACAACAGAAACTAACATAACATCATAAATCAATTATGCTTCAATTAAATAATTTAAAGATGTATAGAGTATCTACACAAATCTTGGCTCAGTGCTAGGGTTATAGAAATAAGTGCAAATCTTGCCTTCAAGGAATTCCAAGTTAGAGAGGGAAATAAGTCTGCAAGCAAGTATTTCTAAGATATCAATGGAATATCTAATGGCCTTATGACAAAACTATAGTGGGAAGTCAGAGGGAAGAATCAGGGCCAGGGAAGCAAACTTTACAGGAACATGATTCTTGGTTAGTGCCTTAAAGGGTGAGCGGAATTTCAATAGAAAAGGAGGGCATCCAAGGGTGAGAGAAAGGGAATTTCAATTGCACGAACTTTGTGGATATTGGAGCAGATGTCCTGGAAGCAGACAGCTTGGACGGTTCCACAAGAGCAAGCTTCTCTTTCTCTGTCCTTCCCACTTTGGTGATGAGTTTTTGCTCACATCTTCTGCATTCAGCTCCTGGATTTTCTCGCATGAGCACCCTGCTAAACCTGTGCCCAAGTGGATATCAATGGTTCAGAAAGCTGCCACCACCAGGGGCAACCCTGAGCCAACAGAAATATGTGGGTAACTGGTCACGCCTCCCTCTCTCGTATGGATATTTACATGAGGCACTCTGTGCGCTTCTGGAGTGAACCGCAGGGCAGGGCCTCACTGCCAACAGCAGCAACCTAGACGATCCTCCTTCCCTGCCTCACTCTCCCCACCCCCTCATATCTATTACCTATGATATACCCCTAAATAAACAGCTGGCACCGAAGTTTTCATCTCTGACTCTTTATTTTGCAGCAGTTCAGACTAAGATAAGGTCAGAGTGTGAGTAAGAAGAAACACATTTCTCATCACTTCTTGAATTTCTCAAATTATAACAACAGGATACCATGGAACACTTTTTGTCAGAGGGACTTTTCTTCAGAGAGCTGAGCTAATTACTAGCTTTGTGATTGGCTATTTAATCAGTATGAGACTCAGTTTCTTTAACGACTTCCTATCTTCTAGAGTTGGGAAAATATGTGAGATGCTCATCTAATGTACTTAATCTAGATTGAACATGGGCATGAACATCCTCTTAAAATTCTATTATACCTATTATAGTAAAGAGTCTGATACTACCTTACACAGCAACTGATTTTTAACTTCAGTTTTGGCTTTATACAAACAGCAACTTAGAAAGTCCTCAATAGTTACCATACTATTTTGAATTTGGCCCAACATATGACAGGTTTGGCCAAAGGAAGGATATTTTCCCCTTCAAAACAGGCCTCTTAAGTTGTCAGGACTTGAATTCTTTTTGGAACTCATCTTTGGGCTAGACTTCTCATAGCTGATTCGCATGACACTGAGAAAACCAATCTTATTAGTTTACGGTCACAGCTCATTTTTGATCTAAAAGGCTCATAAGCAGCTTGATCAAGCACATGAATCCCTCAGCTTAGCTCTTAATGATCTTTAGCTGTTTCAGATCAAATTTGCTTTCAATGGAAAAAAAGTTTCAACTATTGAGGAAATTCAGAACATATCATAATGGACAGAAAATAATTTCTAAAAGTCCTCCAAGATTTGGGGCATAGAAGCCATAGAATCATAATTTTAGAGCTAGCAGGAGCTTGGGAGAGGACCAAGCCTCCTTCATTACAAGTGAGAAAACAGAGAGTAGGATGAGGAAGTGATTTGAAAAGGGACACACTTTGTAATTAGTACTTGACTCACAACTAGGAGCCTGATTACCCAGCTTTTAATCCAGCATTCTTCTAGCTACACTATGAGTTAGTAGCATAACCAAAACATCAATAGCTTTTCAAAGTCAGTTCCGTTCTGTCAGTCAGTCGTGTCTGACTCTTGGCAACCCCATGGACTGCAGCACGCTAGGCTTCACTGTCCATCACCAACTCGCGGAGCCTACCCAAACTCATGTCCATCACATCGGTGATGTCATCCAACCATCTCATCCTATGTCGTCCCCTTCTCCTCCCACCTTCAATCCTTCCCAGTATCAGGGTCTTTTCCAATGAGTCAGTTGTTCACATTAGGTGGCCAAAGTAATGGAGCTTCAGCAACAGTCCTTCCAATGAATATTCGGGGTTGATTTCCTTTAGAATTGTGTGGTTGGATCTCCTTGCAGTCCAAGGGACTCACAGGAATCTCCTCCAACACCACAGTTCAAAAGCATCAACTCTTTGGTGCTCAACTTTCTTTATGGTCCAACTCTCACGTCGATACATGACTACTGGTAAAACCATAGCTTTGGCTAGATGGACCTCTGTCAGCAAAGTAATGTCTCTGCTTTTTACTATGCTGTTTAGGTTGGTCATACTTTTCAGAGTAACTACACTGAAATGGATCATGCCAATTAGAATACATAAGTTCATAAGGTATTATGTATGGCTCTAAGTTAGAAAGGGGTTGAAGAAGAACTTAAATATATTTGTCACTGATAAAACCATATCAAGCTGTGAGCAAAAGAGATGAATGCCTTTGCTTAAGGGCTGGAATCATGGATGCTAACACTGTACATGTCCCTAAGGATACAGATGGATAGTGGAATGCTGTGATAACTGGTTAAGGATCCACTGGAATATGGCAATTCCTTTTTTCTGTATTCTGGTATTTGTAACACACACACACACATACTCCTTCTTCTCTTCCCAGTAAGAAGCATTGTCTTTACTTTGATAGAGAAAAAAGGAATAGTGACTTTAGGTATTAAGTTTTAGATGAAGTTGTATGAAAGTAAAACTTTAGATTCTTATTCTGAGAAATAACATCTTTCAAGTTTAAACACATAGATATACAAATACATATTTTATCCAATCTCATTTTAAAAAACCTCTGTCCTAAATGCAAAGTCATTGAGAAATTATTGATTAATTGTGATAATTTAAGGTTAGTGAATTTAAGGTTCAATGGATACGAACTTGGGCAAACTGTGGGAGATGGTGAGGGAGTGTGAGGCCTGGCGTTCTGCAGTCGGAGACGACTGAGCAACTAAACAGCAATAAAAGTTGGTGATACACAAATCATAAAAAAATAGATGGCTGTGTTATTTTTCACGCGGATTCTATAGGAAAATAAACACCTTGGTAAAAAGTGGAGGCAAATAAGGTTAACTGCCAGCTAATACTTTTGTGGCACAAATCTGGCCATCTCTGTTTTACATTAATTGACCAGATTAAGTCACTCATTATTTGATTGTAACTGTCCTTGTTCCCATCACAGTCTTTTCGCTCAGGCCATAATTACTAGTTACCAAGGTCTCATTCAGTTCAGTCTGAAATCACACTCAAGCTTAATTAAAAGCCATATAGTTTTTTAAAAAATAAATATTATGTAATAATATAAAATGTTTCTGAAATAATATAAATACACATTATAAAGTATATGGTACTCATAACAAGCTATAATGTCTATATCAGTTACAGTTCAGTTCAGTCGCTCAGTCGTGTCCGACTCTTTGCGACCCCATGAATCGCAGCACGCCAGGCCTCCCTGTCCATCACCAACTCCCAGAGTTCTCTCAGACTCATATCCATTGAGTCAGTGATGCCATCCAGCCATCTCATCCTCAGACGTCCCCTTCTTCTCCTGCCCCCAATCCCTCCCAGCATCAGAGTCTTTTCCAGTGAGTCAACTCTTCGCACGAGGTGGCCAAAGTATTGGAACTTCAGCTTCAGTATCATTCCTTCCAGTGAATGTTCATGACTGATCTCCTTCAGAATGGACTGGTTGGATCTCTTTGCAATCCAAGGGACTCTCAAGAGTCTTCTCCAACACCATAGTTCAAAAGCATCAATTCTTTGGTGCTCAGCCTTCTTCTCAGTCCAATTCTCACATCCATACATGACCACAGGAAAAACCATAGCCTTGACTAGATGGACCTTAGTCGGCAAAGTAATGTCTCTGCTTTTGAATATGCTATCTAGGTTGGTCATAACCTTTCTTCCAAGGAGTAAACGTTTTTTAATTTCATGGCTGCAGTCACCATCTGCAGTGATTTTGGAGCCCAAAAAAATAAAGTCTGACACTGTTTCCACTGTTTCCCCATCTATTTCCCATGAAGTGATGGGACCAGATGCCATGATCTTCGTTTTCTGAATGTTGAGCTTTAAGCCAACTTTTTCACTCTCCTCTTTTACTTTCATCAAGAGGCTTTTTAGCTCCTCCTCACTTTCTGCCATAA
>SJYX01010107.1:248005-268616 GCA_006410675.1 Oreotragus oreotragus | reverse complement strand
TAACTGTGATATTGAATGGTTTGCCTTGGAAACGAACAGAGATCATTCTGTCGTTTTTGAGATTGCATCCAAGTACTGCATTTTGGACTCTTTTGTTGACCATGATGGCTACTCCATTTCTTCTGAGGGATTCCTGCCCACAGTAGCAGACATAATGGTCATCTGAGTTAAATTCAGCCATTCCAGTCCATTTTAGTTCGCTGATTCCCAGAATGTCAACGTTCACCCTTGCCATCTCCTGTTTGACCACTTCCAATTTGCCTTGATTCATGGACCTGACATTCCAGGTTCCTATGCAATATTGCTCTTTACAGCATGGGACCTTGCTTCTATCACCAGTCACATGCACAGCTGGGTATTGTTTTTGCTTTGGCTCCATCCGTTCACTCTTTCTGGAATTCTTTTTCCACTGATCTCCAGTAGTGTATTGGGCATCTACTGACCTGGGGAGTTCCTCTTTCAGTATCCTATCATTTTGCCTTTTCATACTGTTCATGGGGTTCTCAAGGCAAGAATACTGAAGTGGCTTGCCATTCCCTTCTCCAGTGGACCACATTCTGTCAGACCTCTCCACCATGACCCGCCCATCTTGGGTTGCTCTGTGGGCATGGCTTAGTTTCATTGAGTTAGACAAGGCTGTGGTCCTAGTGTGATTAGATTGACTAGATTTCTGTGAGTATGGTTTCAGTGTGTCTGCCCTCTGATGCCCTCTTGCAACACCTACCTAATGTATATATAACTATATATAAAATGTTCTGATGCCAGACATCATAATAAGTTTTCAAGAATACACAAATTGAAATGTCACCATCTGAGCATCTGACCTGGTACTGTTTAACTACAGCCTATCATGAAGGCTTCAAGTATTCTGGAGAACAAGCTGTCATTGAGAAAGGATACACTTGCCTCCTTTAAAACTCCTCTTCCTCCAACCTCCCACTGTCTCTAAACCATGAATTTCAGTGCCTAGTGGAGCCGTTTATGAAATAACTGTCTCTATTGATTTCTGCATCCAATACAGGTATGCTTGCTCAGCTGCCCATTGGTTTTCTGCCTCAGGAAGGACCACTGAAAAAAATAAAGAGGAGATGGGTGTGTGCATGCCTGTGTGTGTGGAGGGGTGTACATGGAAGTGTATGTGGATAGAAGTGATATTAAAGGGAGGAATAAGGATTGCAATAACTCCTCTTTGGTAGGAAAGATGCTAATATGAAGTATGGCTTCTGGCATTTCCCCAAAACGCCAAGTGTGAGCTTTGCTTCCTGTTTTAGGGGTTGTCAGGGAGCAAGTCCACTGGCTTTCTGGCCGGAAGACCCTGCTCTTCCCAGGTGCCACCACTTGCCAATGCTGTGACCCTGGCAAGTGATCTGACCACTCTTCGGTGTTTTCCTCACCTGTCAAACTTAGTGGCTCACCCCCTCTCACTTTATAGGGAGATGCTCAGAGTCATGTAGGGGAACTCCTTTGAGAGCGCCTCAGAAATTACAGAGCAGTGTACAATTACAGGCTTAGGTGTATTAGAACATCTGAGATGGAAGCCATGGTCTGAGAAGGGGATCAAGGGGATTGTCACCTTCAGACTTTCAGAACCGTCTGATTCTCTGAGCTGCCTTTGACTTCTGGCCGGAGTTCTAGGGCTATCTCCCATCCTTTTAGGTGGCTGACTGTTGCACACTATCTATTTTACACTAGACTCTAGAAGCTCTCTACTTCTAGAGGACTCCACAGTCACCGTTTCTCCAAGAGGCTTTGAAGAATGATCTATGAAGGACGCTACAAAACATCTCAGGATCAATTGCTGTAATTATCCTCTGAATAATTTTTTGCCATTATTCAGGCAGTACATATTGTACATGAAAGGCTATGTTCAGCCAAACCTGAAGCTTGCTGGATCTGGGATTTACAGCTTACTGTGTAAGAAGATTTAGAAGGCAACCCCTAGGAAATCCATCTGGAGATTGTTGAGAGGATAAAGGAAAATATAAGTACTTTTAATCTTAATATTCTTTATGCTCTGCTCATTATGATTAGATATATCTTCTAGTTAAGCCCTTAACAAAAATAGAACTGGCAATGAAAAGACTATTTATTTTCTTTTCTATTGCTAAGGGAAAATAGCATGCATAAAAATAATAATAGCAACATAAATGCTCCAATGCTTAGCTATTTAGAGAACCATCCAACGTATCTCATTTACTAAGTTTAGAGAAAAAAGAAATCTCTCTATAGACTAAACCTGAGTAATGAAAAAACACAAGTTGACTTATTGTCAATTCCTGTCTTTGGTAGGTACTCAAACACTCCTTTCTTTTTAATATAAAAGAGAAAATCACTGAGTTTTCTGTTTCTGTCTCCCACAAGCTCTAAGTGTGGGAGAAAAAAAAAATTGTCTGAAAGAGGCAGGAACACAAGGCCTCTGAGAGAGATCATGAGAGCTTCTTTTCCCATTAAGATTATTACTGAGGCAGGTTAAAGGGGAGAATAAAATCCAATATATTTGCTGTGCATTGGTCATTAATATAAACCAGCTTTGGCTCAGAGGAGACAGTAAAAACAACTTTTCCAGACCTTCAGCACCTGGGTGATAGGCCATCGGTGGCTAGACAATAATGCATTTTAGCTGTAGATTTCTTCTGCGTCATGGTTGATGGTTCTGTCCCTGAAAAGGCTATACAGGATCATATCAAGGCAAGTGTTAGCACATAACTAAGGTGCTCTCTGTTATTTTTGCAAACAGATCCAGGAAAAACAAAACTCCAGGTTATAAAAGCAACAACAAGAAATGATAAGTTTCTGTAATAGTGCAATTCATTTCAAAGGTTCCATGAGTGCCCATAGGGGTTATTTAGTTGACAGCACTGGTTTAGGCAAGGTTGCTAAAATGCCCTGAAATGAAATGGTTTTGTTACAGCAGCTGAGGGTCATCACTCTGTAGCCAGAGATATACGTTCTGGGTTTAAATTCAGGTGGGTACCCTGCTGTCACTGGAAGAATGAATAATCTGGTTCATAGACGCATGGAAAGACTGAAGGTTTAAAATGTACAATCTCAACCTTTTCTAGTCCCTTCTCCAGAATCACAATGGGTGAGATTAAGGATGATAACGGGGAAGGTTGAAAAATAAGGCAAAATGAAAGCCTATGACGTGCCTACTGGTCTGAATAACCACTAACTTCAACTGGATTCAAACAGTTTGGTGTACTCAGTTTCCTAATAAGCTCACTTTTTCTCCTTACTTCCTGGGGGACTTGGGAAGGGAAAAAGAGAAAAGGGAAAGAGTGGTTCATAGCAGAATCATAATGTTGCAGAGTTTGAAAGAATTTTAGAAAAATTATTTAATTCAACCTGGTGAGATGACAGTCTAGGTGGGCTGAGTCTTTCTTACACACTCATGATGTCTCTTGTTTAGCACAGGCCCAGTTTACCGTAGGAGCTTAAAACATATTGACTGATTGAAGGGGCTTTCTCATTTTGTAGATAAGTAAATTCAGTGCCACAGAGGTTAAATGCCTTGCCTGAAGTCACAAGGTTAGATAGTGGCAGCGTGGAGACAACAGCTCAACTCTCTTGGTTCTTTGCAGAAAGAGAACAGATCTTTAAAGGACCAAAGATTTTATATTGTTTCCACATGGCAGTCATGGTTGTCTACTATGCAGAATTATCTTTCTAGTTCAGGGTCTGTAGCTAAATTCTAGTACGAAATTTTATCATGAAACGGAGATTCATGACTTCAGCCAAAATGGGTAGTTCTGGAAGTGCTTTCAGATTTCCTCATCTGAACTGTGTGTATGTTCTGTGTGTATATGTGTATGTGTGTCTGTGTGAGCATAATTGAGAAATTTCTGACAGTAAGACATTTCTTAGTAAATGAACATATAATTCCATTGCCAGGCAGACTGTCATGCTTTCTTGATAGGAAAAGATTTGGGCATTTTGCTCAGTCTCTCAAAGGGCCAGGGCACTCCGAAGCATTAAATGCATACTAAAGCTACCAAAGTGAGGGGAAAAAGCCCTAAAATCTGAGCATAATTGCACACATCAAGCTAATTACCCAGAAGCACTATTAGTTAATGAGATCAGCCAGGAGGCCCGTCCAGCATGAATTAATCAAAGAATAATGCCAGTGCGCCTGCAGCAAAAAGGCACCTGATCTTTAACAAAAGAAAAGTTTGTCCATGTTTGGAAATATGACTCCACACTTATTTTCTGTCATCCTTGTGTTTTCTTTTAAAACAAAATTTCCTTGGGTTAATGCTCCAAAGAGGGCTGCGATGGACTCTAAATCCCATAGCTCTGTCACTCTAGACAAAAACACTCAGCTGGTGATTCAATCTCTTCATTAAGAAATGGAGATACTCATAACATGTGCCCCTTTAATTCATAAGATTGTGAAAAGGTATTTGTGGAGCTACATACAACCTTAGCTCAAAGCAAAATCTTTGGTGCTTAAAATAGCAAAGCAGTCAAATGGCCCAATTATGAAACATCTAGCTGGCATTTCCCTTGTCTTTCATCAGGGAAAATGTTCACATCAAGGAGAACAGACATTAGTGTACAAAACACAAATAACCTGCCTTCAAGAGAATGACAAATAATTGAACAGGAAAAAATACAAATAATATTTTAAAATATTTCACTTTACTCTCAAGGAACTGTAAGTCGAAACAGGAAATAAAATATCTCACAACTGTTAATAGAAAAAGAATGTCATTCATTCAACTATTTGCCAGTCACCAATGTGCACCATGGGTTTCCATGGCGGCTCAGACAGTAAAGAATCTGCCTGCAATGCAGGAGACCTGGGTTCAATCCCTGGGTTGGGAAGATCCAAAAAAAAAAAAAAAAAAGGAAAGCTTGGAAGTCTAAAAGGATCAAAACAAATTTATACTTAAAGGAAGTGGTCAAATAGAAAGACAAGCGCAGCCAGCCAGTAATCTCCTGAAGAAACGTGTGAGCCATCCCTCTCCTGTCTCTCCTTCTGGTGTCTTTATATCTGGTCATCATCCTTGAGTCATAGACAACCTCATCCATTTGGACCTGCGAACTGCTTCTTTCCCCAGTGCTATCTGTGCACACAGCTGCCCCGGCTCAGCTTATAACGTGTCTCCCCCACGATGCTGTTCCTCACGGACAGAACTGCTGGTTCCAGGCTAGCTCCAATCCTAATGCAGCATCTCCTTGGATCCCGTTTTTCGCAGGTTCCATCTTACCAGGAATGACATCAGCCTCCTCCTGGGAAATAGGCAATTTCTCTTAGATGTGGAAGTCAGTCCTGAAGTTTAGGTATGCAATTGGATGGCGCCAGAGTCCATGTCAAAATTCTAGCTCTGTATCAAAATACTAGTTCCTTTTAGGTCAAAATGAGTGCTCTCCTCATCACACTACACAATTTTACCAGGAACTTAAGAGGGGCATCAGATACACCGATTATGCAGAAAAGAAGACAGAAAAGTGGAAGAATCCTAAGACAAACTTGGCTGATTTACATTTATGCCAGAGGCTAGGCTTCTGTGAATTTGTCTGCCTCTCTTCTCTTTGCCACCGCAGAAAACACAATGATTTTCGTAATCCTGTAACTTTATTCATTCCCTCTAATGAATAAATCCTTAACTCATCCCAGTGAAATAAATGAAATAGTTGCTATCAGCTTACTTGATGGTACTTATTTATAATACAATGTTTTTCCAAGAATCCTAAGACAAACTTGGCTGATTTACATTTATGCCAGAGGCTAGGCTTCTGTGAATTTGTCTGCCTGTCTTCTCTTTGCCACCGCAGAAAACACAATGATTTTCGTAATCCTGTAACTTTATTCATTCTCTCTAATGAATAAATCCTTAGCTCATCCCAGTGAAATAAATGAAATAGTTGCTATCAGCTTACGTGATGGTACTTATTTATAATACAATGTTTTTCCTTAAAAGAAAAATTCCTGAGCTAAAGCATTTATGTCAGGGACTTACAAGATGAACTCATGGATTGCACAGCCCTTCTGTACAGAATCTAAATTTTGAGACAATCGGTGATGATGATTGCAAACATAAAGCAAAGGTATTTTTTATTATTTACTTTATTCTTCAGGTCTCTTCAGATATTTTACAAGGAAGAAACTGGCATGTGTTTATTTTCAATCAGTCTCTCAACCTCATTGCGTGTCTCTAACATCTGCATTTACTGTACTCGAAGAAGAGGTTAAGAGATCAGAAATGTGGAAATTAACCTGCCAAGAATGTAAGGTAAATACAATCAGCACCAGAATAAGAAGACAAAACAAAGTCAAACAATGAAAAAAGAACAGAACTTACTAGGGCTTTGTTTCTGCCTTGAAAATTTTGGAATTGCAGATTGCAAATGTCTTCAACAAGGGCAATGAAAACTTGTCAGAAATGTAAAGCACCATCCCTCTCCCCATAGCTGCTTTTAAAAATTGCTCTTTGATTGAATCCACAGGGAACGGCAGAGTCAAGGCAATAGGCTTTACACAATGAAATACTTAAATACAGTTGAGGAAGGTCTAGTGTGTGAGGCTGTTGTGGAGCAGAATTTATTCACAGTGTTTTAAAAGGTGGAGAAAGAGGTGAGATGGTAGAGGAGGGGGAAGGGAAGGGGAGGGAGAAGTGGGTTGGAAAGGTGGGGTTAGAGTACACAAGAGCCAAGAATGGACAAAAACATTTTTAAAATAAAATACCCGCCAGTCAGATTCCTTTATATAAACCTTTGGGGACCCAATAAAAAGCTGGGACTAAATGAAAGTGTTACCAAAGCAGATGGAGAATAACATCAGAAAATCAAATGACACATTTGAAAGGGCAAAACATCAATATTACCTAAAGAACTGATCAAATGTGTCATTTTGAAATGCACACCAAAGCAACAAAATCATGAAATGCATTAAAAAGGCAAACTGGGGAATGGAGAGTGGGAGCTTGGTTGGCTCCTGCCATGCAGAAAATCAGACATTGTGTGCCGGAATACATGAATACAAAGGGGGCCAGGTTGTCTCTATGCACATTTAGAAATTGTCACAGAAAAAAATCAAAATGATGGGCCATGCTTAAGAGACGCATTTGTCCCAGCCTAGGAGACGGCAGCACGTTTCCTGGACAGATGTCCTGATGCTGCCTTGTCAAGTCTTCTCTGCCTCTTAGCTACGGTAATTCCTTCGAGGCAGCTTCACAGGTGGGAGAACCCCAGGTTAAATCCATGAGCTCAGGACCAAGACTATGATTTTTATTTATTTACTTTTTTTAGTCATGGGAGCCATTTGATGACTAACTTATCCACAGATGTCACCTAGCCCTACTAAACTTGTCTGCAGTAAACGTCTAATCATATTAACCAAAAGAACTGGTTTGGAGTAGCTAGATGCAAGCTCCGTATTGCCTAGATTAGCAAAATGCTTGTATGTTACATCAACAGGCCAGCCACGTATCATTAAGTGACATCACCATCATCACACATGTTCTCTGAGAATTTTGAAAACGTTGCCAGAAAGCGCCAACTTTAAGATCATCTGTGATGGCAACCGGAAACAGAAAACACAGGGTTTTGGGGGTTTTCCTCATTTACTTGACCCTATCCTTCAGGAATCAGGAAAATTTAGAAAAGCCTTTGCTGGATTCAGGCTGGGAAGAACTGGGAACAGGTCTCCAGTATGCACTTTTTATGATATGGTACACTCTGTCCTCTGACCATAGTTATGTGGTAGATAAAGGGAAGAACTTTAGCATTAAATTGACATGGAGTTAATCTTGGCTTAGTCACTTATAAGCTATGCGACTATAAGCAATTTACTAAATCCCCCGAGCCTCAGTTTCCTCATCTCTAAAAGAGAGATAATGATGGTAACTATCTCATGGAGGTTGTTGGAAGGATTAAGCAAAATAAAGCATGTAAAGGATTTAATAAGTGTCTGGCATAAACACTAAGTAGATGGAAGTTATTCAATTAGATCATAAGCTGAGGAACTAAAAGGGACATGTCCATTTATTATGAATCTCTGTATAAGGAATTAATAACAGCGGGTCCAGAAAGCCGAAATGGCTTGCCAGAGCAACGCTGCTGTGAAGAACTAGAGCGTCAGTGCCTGCCCCTTCCCTTTTTCATATGTTCACCTTTCACATCCATTCTTTGCCTTTACACAGTTGCTGGGAGGTGGAAGATATTTTTCCACACAATTCATTAGCTCGACCTTGAATTTCCTTAAAAATGTGCTCTTACTAAATATAGTAAGAATAAACCGATATTCTTTAAGATGCTAATGGCTGATACTGGTATTTAAAAAAACCCCATACGCATCCCTTTCAGGAATATTTCTGCTTCCGAAGACTCAGAATTCTGATGGAGAGGATCTTAAGGACTTACTGGGCTTGGAAGGAGTGGAGATGTTTGCTTGCATGTGGAAGACTTTCCTGTACCCTCTTTAAATGAGGCTATAGTGTCACCACAGACCTCAGCTTCAAGGGGCACCACTAACTTTTCTGTGAATGATGCGCGATAGATGTGAAATGCAAAGTCCATGTGTAGCTACACATAGGTCATGCAGGAGAGAGTGAGACAATGCCTCTCCGTCCCTAGCTTTCAAGTTCTGGAAGAGTGAAGCAGTTGCCTTCAGAAGTATTGAAATGAATTCAAGTTCCTAAGGTAGATCAGTGGAACAGAAGGGAACAATTTCACTATCTCCAATATAAAGTAGAAATATTTTTCAGAAGATTTCTTTAAAATCCAGCACAGAAATCTGAGTGTTTCTGATTTTTTGATAATAGAAAATTGGGGAAAGGAAGAGGAGAAAGAAAAATAGCTGGAAACCCTAAAAGAAAATAATAGTTCTTGTAGAAAGGAAGCGATTGACCTATATCTCTCAAATTGTAAGCTTCCTTAAATCAGAAGTTCGTTGAGACACCAGAAGGCCAAGGATTCCATGGTCATTTTCATGAGGTTCTCTAGGATATCAGATCTGTAACTCAGGATGCTCCAGATTCATCCAGAATGAGTAATGTTGTCTGGATTAAGAAATCAAGACCAGAAGTCCAACAACAGCTGAGACCAGGTTGGGCCAGGATGACCAGGAGGCTGTACTTACAGGAAATGGGACTACAAGTGATGGGAACAGCATTCCTCTTGTGCTGTGTTCAATTCAGTTCAGTTAAGTTCGGTTCAGTTGCTCAGTCATGTCCGACTCTTTGTGACCCATGAATTGCAGCACGCCAGGCCTCCCTGTCCATTACCAACTCCCAGAGTTCACCCAAACTCATGGTGTGTTAGCTCTGCCCAAAAAAACCTTCCCTGCAGAACTTGTTCCTTCCCTTCTTTCCAACCCCTGACTTGATCAGCATTTCAGCAAGATCTTTCCTGACACTGAATCTAAAACAGTAATCCCACCCCACCCCACCCCAAGACCCCTGTCACTCTCCCCTTTTCTTGCCCTCAATACCATCTGACATATTACACCTGTCCTGGTTTACCAGTTAACTATTGCTCTGCGGTAGCTGGAAAGACGTCTTCCTCCAAGATATTCACAGCCTAACCCCTGGAATCTCCACATATATCTTACATGGAAAAAAATATTTTTGTAGATGTGGTTAAATTAGGATTGTCGAGTTGGGAAGATTATCCTGAATTATCTGAATGAACCCTAAATAAAATCACGTGAATAAAATGAAGGGAGAAGGAGAATTTGACACACATAGAGCTGCTGAAAAAACTGCAAAAAGAGATTTGAAGATGGTGGCCTTGAAGATTAGAATGATATGGCTACAAGCCAAGGAATGCCAGCAACCAGTAGAACCTGGAAGAGGTGAGGAAGGGGTTCTCTCATAGGACCTGTGAATGAACGGTGTATGACCCTCCAGCACCTTAACTTTGGACTTCTAGCTTCCAGAACTATGAGAGAATAAATTTGTATTGTTTTTAAATCACTGGTTTTTAAATTACTGGTTGTAATCATTTATTTTATTAATAGCAGCCATAGGAAACAATATTGTCTTCTTCACTGGATTGTAATCCTCAGGAGGAAAAGGACTTTTTTCTCTTTGTTCTTTATCCCATCCTCTATGCCTAAAACTGGGGCCTGGTACATGCTAATCACTCAGCATTTACCTTGGACTCAGATGGTGAAGAATCTGTTCACAACGTGGAAAACTTGGATTCAATCCTTGGGTTGGGAGGACCCCCTGGAGAAGGAAATGGCCCCCCACTCCAGTATTTATACCTGGAGAATTCCATGGACAGAGGAGCCTGGTGGGCTACAGTCAGAGTTGGACGTGACTGAGCAATTAACACACACTTTACATTTGATGAATGAATGAATGAGAAAAAAGTATCTGTATCTCATTTGGATCCTAAGTTTCAGTCTTTTTGCCCCTCAAAAATGAAACAATTTTGAACAGTTGGCATTTAGGAGCCCAGTACCCACTTTCTAACTCAACAACTCACTTATGACATAATTAGGCCTACTTAAAAGAATCATTTCAGAAAGATTTTGCCCAGTTAATATCTTACATGGAAAAAAATATTTTTGTAGATGTGGTTAAATTAGGATTGTCGAGTTGGGAAGATTATCCTGAATTATCTGAATGAACCCTAAATAAAATCACGTGAATAAAATGAAGGGAGAAGGAGAATTTGACACACATAGAGCTGCTGAAAAAACTGCAAAAAGAGATTTGAAGATGGTGGCCTTGAAGATTAGAATGATATGGCTACAAGCCAAGGAATGCCAGCAACCAGTAGAACCTGGAAGAGGTGAGGAAGGGGTTCTCTCATAGGACCTGTGAATTAACAGTGTATGACCCTCCAGCACCTTAACTTTGGACTTCTAGCTTCCAGAACTATGAGAGAATAAATTTGTGTTGTTTTTAAATCACTGGTTTTTAAATTACTGGTTGTAATCATTTATTTTATTAATAGCAGCCATAGGAAACAATATTGTCTTCTTCACTGGATTGTAATCCTCAGGAGGAAAAGGACTTTTTTCTCTTTGTTCTTTATCCCATCCTCTATGCCTAAAACTGGGGCCTGGTACATGCTAATCACTCAGCATTTACCTTGGACCAGATGGTGAAGAATCTGTTCACAATGTGGAAAACTTGGATTCAATCCTTGGGTTGGGAGGACCCCCTGGAGAAGGAAATGGCCCCCCACTTCAGTATTCGTACCTGGAGAATTCCATAGACAGAGGAGCCTGGCGGGCTACAGTCAGAGTTGGACGTGACTGAGCAATTAACACACACTTTACATTTGATGAATGAATGAATGAGAAAAAAGTATCTGTATCTCATTTGGATCCTAAGTTTCAGTCTTTTTGCCCCTCAAAAATGAAACAATTTTGAACAGTTGGCATTTAGGAGCCCAGTACCCACTTTCTAACTCAACAACTCACTTATGACATAATTAGGCCTACTTAAAAGAATCATTTCAGAAAGATTTTGCCCAGTTATTAAGTGGAACAGCTGGGTCTAGAAACCAGGACTTCAGCCCTCAGCCTAATAGTTTCTCCAACCTGGCTCTGAGAGCCTCATTTAGTCACAGGTTCTTCTGGAGAAATTCACAGGGCTGGGACTGAAGCAAGACAGTGTTCCACCGGTAACACACACTAACCAGCCTCACCTCTTCATCTATCATATCTCTAATAAATTTCTACGGTAACAGTCAAGGCCAGCTGCTACCACCCAAGGCTGGTTCTACCAATAATAGATTATTATAATATATGTAGCTAATAGGGCTTTTTCTGTCATAATGTGGCAGGACTAGATGGATCTCTGTAATAAAAACCAAGAATCTCTTGCATTTATATATTGAATTTTCTTTCTAAGTGCATCCACATCTGTTATGTCATTTTCTCATTCTGATACCCTTGGGAGAGACATATCAGTTTGGGGTAAAGCTCCTTTTATTCAGATGTAGAAAAACTGGCAAGAGGATTATGGAGTGTTTCTAATGATCCTCCCTGGCAAGTGGGCATGTCTTGTCTTCCTCAGTCACAGGACCTTCTTATTATCAAATATGTAAGGTGGGGTCCTAGAAAAAGGTAGAGGCTTACACATACTCTTCTCAACCAGCTCTTGGTTTAGAATAAAAAATTGAAATCTGGGGCTCTTGTCTGACAAATTACCTTTCCCCAAGCTCTATGTGCATCTCTCTTCTCTTCTTGGCATGTAAACTTTATGTTTCCACCAAAATCAAGATGTTAACTTATTAAGCTGATGTGAAAAGTATCAGTGTACTCTAGCTGTCAAACCACCATTAAAATGAGAAGAAGAACAAAAATCTCACTTTTATTAGCTGTGTGTACATGCTAAGTTACCTCAGTCGTGTCCGGCTCTTTGTGTTCCTAAGGACGGTCGCCAGCCAGGCTCCTCTGTCTGGGATTTTTCCAGGCAAGAATACTGGACTGGGTTGCCATTCTCTACTCCAGGAGATCTTCCTGGCCCAGGTATTCAATCATGTCTCTTTAGTTGTCGTTTGTGTTGTAGGTGGATTCTTTACCTCCGAGCTGAAGCAATTGTAAAGATACAAATTAATATACTTACAGGCATCTAGTGTTTTCTCCAAGTTTCGCATAATCTGCTCAGAGGAAGAGAAGTATACGATGACAACCCAGGCTGTTGATTATCTTGGCCCGAGATAATCAAAGCCAGATTTGAGGGAGATGGTTCATCCTATTTCTAAAGAGTTCCTGAAACACATTGATATTGTTTGGAGAAAATGTGGGAACCACGCCAATGGGAAAACCTTGGTTACCAAACTTATTAACTGCAATTATTCCAAAATGATATTCCTGACTTCTTTTCTAGCACAAATTGAGCAGTTTAAAAAAGGAACACAGAACGTTTACACCTTTTTAGAACAGAATAAGATGTCGCTCTTATAAGCAATTTATTCTTAATTGCACAATTACTTTATCATGTAGCACTTGTTGAGAAAAGACTATAAGGCAAAGAATAGACTGATTTAGGATTTTTATTTTCTTCCCCTCATCAATAACAACAACAGAAACTAGCAATCCAATTTCTTTTCTCTCTGGAATTCAAAAATGTTGAAGCATAGCAAGTGTTCCTCATCTCTGGATAATAAAATGATGGTGTAATTAACAATTGGTTAGCGCTACATCACAAGAAATTGTTGAATCTACTTGTGAATAGAAGCAAAACCACACTATGTTAAGGAATTTGGGAACAGGAGCTAATTACTATCTAGCCTAAAAATAGGAATAGAATTCTTCCAAAGTGCATGCTAATCTTAGGGGGCTCTTTGGAGGCTTAAAACTGCTGCTCTGACTCTGGGACTGACAATGCTGTGCATGGAGCCAGTTAGTCTTGGAAACTCTTCTTCCAGGATCCAGGACTTCGCTTCTACTCTCAGGGACCTGCGACCCTGCTCCCTCTGGCTCCTCCAGGCCGCCGTCTGCAGGCCATGCATTCTGAAGAACTGTACCAGGCTCACTACAGGCCAGAGATCACAGGCTGGGCGGGAGAGGACTGGGATCCATCTCTTCTGCAGAACTGTCTGTGAAACCTCACCCTTCCCCAGGAGGGACTCAGACCCAGCCAAAATTCAGTTTGGGACTTGAATCCCAACTCCTGATCCCTGACTTAGAAGGGGACTCGAACCCACTGCCTTTTCACTGAAACCACTCACTGTTGTCAGGACTTACTGAAGCTCAGGTCCTTTCATCTTGTTGCAGAAAGAATCCACTGCGAGGCAAAGTGACAAGCAAAGAGTGAGCAGATTAGCATAGGATGCTTGTGGAGACACAAGCAGCAAGGGAGTGCAGCCCCGTGAACAAAGAGAGCTACATTTTTATAATCAGAGAAAAAGTGGGTTTGGGAGAAGACCACCCTTTTCCCTCATTTTTGGACAGAGGTCAAGGTTTATGTCATTTTCCTGCTTTGACACTATATGGTCTAACAGGAATGGTCACGGTGCTATTTAAATCTTTGTTATATTAGCAAAAGGGGTGTGATGCACACTGCAATATGACAATCAGTTTCAAGATTTCAGTATAATGTCCCTTTCACCTAGGGTTTTTTTCCCCCCTTTCACCTATTCCTATCTTGGCCACATGCAGAAACGCTACTCTTCAAGGACCATTAATTCCCTGACTTCGGATAAGATTCAGACTCCACATCTGTTGTTTTATGTTCTAACTCTCAGGATTTGTGGCTTGAGTGTGTCTAGCACTTGAATGCACCTGATCTTCCTTCAAGCTACTTTAGCTTGTAGTTCGTTATTGGAGTCTTCTCTTGAGTGATCATTAGCTTACATCAGTGGCTCAAACTCCCTGTTAAATCCCCTCTCTGTCCCCAGTAGGACTTTTAAACTAACTGTTTAATTACCCTACTTTATTCCTATAATCTGGAGCTATCCCTCACCTGGACTGTTGAACTAGCCCCTTGCATGGTCTCCTTATCTCCACAGAAGTCTCCTTTCTGCAGGTCCCTCCCACAGCAACTAAACAGCTCCGTCTAACATGCAGACCTGATTGTTTCTAGATTGCCTGCATGCATGCTCAGTTGCATCCAGCTCTTTGCGACCCCATGGGTTGCAGCCCATTCAATCTGCCCATGGAATTTTCCAGGCAAGAATCCTGGAATTGGTCGCCATTTCCTCCTTCAGGGCATCTGTCTGACCCAGGGATCGAACCCCTGTTTTCTGAGTCTCCTGCATTGGCAGGTGGATTCTTTACCATGGGGCCACCTGGAAAGCCCCTTGCTTCTTGATTAAAATCCCTGAAAAAGTTCACCTTTTCTTTAGGATCACATCCAAATGCCAGAGGATGGACATTCAAGAATCTTCTCCATTTTGCCCTAACTTGTTTTTTCGGATCCCCTGCTTCCATTCCTCACTGTTGCTCAAGCCACACAAATGACAGATTTGCATGCCTCTAATCTCTCTGCCTGGGAACAGCTTCTTCTAAGAATTATTCTGGCAAAGCCCACTCATTCTTCAATTCAGTGTCACCTTGGACTCTAAGTCGCCCAAAGGGTAGGTACTACATCATCCATCTTTGTGAACATCACAGCGTGTAACCTGCTTGGCTCACTAGATACACTGTAACTAATTGTGGGAGGAAAAGAGCCTGCATTTCTTACAAGAGGAGCCATCTTCCTTTATTTACTTGCTCTTTTACTTGATTTCCTGTTCCTTTAGGTCCCCCCTCTCCGCTGCCGCATTTTCTTTTTCTATTTTCTTTAGCTGGCGTGGGGGTGGGGGAGAATGGGAAGAGATTTGTAGTTGGCAAGCCTGTGGCACAACCAGTTGCTGCCTCTCCTGGAATTTCTTCTTCGTACCCTACTGAGTGCATCTGTCTCAGAGGCCTGGGTTGTGACAGCTGTTTAATAAACCACATCAACAGCACACAAGGCTTAAGACAGGAGGAGAGTGAGAAGCTCATATTCCATTTCAACTCCAGCGATAACCTCTGAATTCCATTATTTACCATTTTAATATAACCGTTATTATTTCCGCCCCGCCCCCGCCCTCCGAGTTTCCTTCTTGCCTTTGATGTAGTCAAATGGTCTTTTGCTCTAGGGTTGGTGGCTTTGTCTAGTCAGCCTCGATTCAGATGCATAAGCTTACAGCTGCTCTAACACTTCTGAAATCTGATCATCTCCTTTCTCTTGTCCCATCCCTTCTTCATGCTTTGTAAAATCTCCCCTTGGCAGAGAAAAGGCCACATTTCTTCGCTGCCTCTGCCCTGCCTCTCCCGATTCAATTATGGAGATGCATTATAGTTGAGTGTGGAGGTGGTTATCCTCTCAAGGACCTTACATATTCCCATTTATTGGAAAGAGAGCTGTGGGGCTGTCTCTTATACACATCTCCCAGTGAAATNGGTGGGGGGTGGGGAGGGGCGGTGAGGACAGAGAAGGAGGTGGTGCCTGCCATGATTAAATGCTCTGGAAAGCCAGCTTCTGATACAGACTTTGCTTCCAGCACAGAGTCGGACACGACTGAAGCGACTTAGCAGCACCAGCAGCATCTTCCAGGCAGTAAGAAATACACCTCCACATTTACAATAGAAGAGATGGGTAGCGAATCTCCAGGCACAGCATTACCCCCAAGAAGAGTTCCACGTTCTCCAGGCATGTAAAGGCAATCTTGCTGTCTCTCCTGGGGTGGAGCTGACAAAGCTGAATCCTCCCAGCAAAGATCATGTGCAGGAGCTCGTGCAGTTTGAGGAAACTCCTGTTTCATCTGCCACACGTGAACTCTTGGTTATTTGTCATTTTCTGCAGCTCACAGTGGAACTGGCCAGGACAGAGTGCCAGATTGCTGGTGGAGGCCCAGCTCCAGTCAAGCGCTGGCATCCTATCCAAACAGGTTGAAATGAGGTTTCAAAACTACCTGTGAGCAAGAAAGATGAGGTGGAAATTCGCTGATCCCAGCAAAAACATCACAGTGATAGCTGATCGGGGAAGGGAGCGCGGGCAGACGGAGCTGTTTAAAACATTTAAAACACGCTCCTCTTGAAGCCTGTGGCTCCCTTGCCTCCCTCAACTCTCTCTTTTATTAACTTCGCCTCTTTTATGAGTACTTTAATAAAACTATTTTCTAGTCTGTGTGGGGAAGATCATAAACACTCCTGCTTTAGAAAAATAATAACAAGATTCTGAGGATATCCAGAAGAGGGTAAGTAGCCGGGATGGGCTAGGGGGATGAACACTAAACGGTACCACCTAAGGGCTCCTGTTACCTGGAGGCCTGTGTAAGCCAGGCACGAGGTTCCCTTCTGAAAAGCCTGCTGACATGGTGTGAAAGAAGGCATACTTTTTTTTAGGCCTGGGAAGGAAGATAATCCTTATGACTCCTAATTTAATGTGTTTATATCCAGTGATTTATCATCTAATCCCTGGGCTTTGCCTCAGGGCACAAGAGTCCCATCTTATTCCGTGTGCAGAATGACGTTGAACAGGGAGAGGCAGCCTGGTCTGAAAGCCCACGCTCTACTCTGAACTGGCAGGCCACCCAGAGACCCTAAGAAACCTCAAGAGAGTGAATGAAGCAGTTGTTCTCGCCCCCTGACACCCAGCAAATTCTGTTGGCTCACTTTTAAATATATTCCAAATCAAATCACTTTTATTATCTCTTCTGTTATCACTCCAGTGTGTGTTAGTCTCTCAGCTGGTCAGACTCTTTGTGACCCCAAGGACTTTGCTGGAAGCAAAGTCTGTATCAGAAACTGGCTTTCCAGAGCATTTAATTATGGCAGGCACCACCTCCTTCTCTTTCCTCTTTGTGACCCCATGGACTGTAGCCCACCAGGCTCCTCTGTCCATGGGATTCTCCAGGCAAGAACACTGGAGTGGGTTACCATGCCCTTCTCCAGAGGATCTTCCCAAACCAGGGACTGAACCTGGGTCTCCTGCATTACAGGCAGATTCTTTATCTTCTGACCCACCAGGGAAGCCCCAGGTATGGTCCAAACCACCCTTATCTTTCATCCATACTGTAATAGGGAAGACTAAATCTGAACCCCCCACCCCTCGTATTGGACCTCTATTTTTACTTTTAACATCTGTATTCTATTGCTTTTGCTTCTAGTTAAGAATATTGCCTGTAGCCTGAAATATATAGGGTAGCCCATTCTAAAGGCTCTGACCTTTAAGGGTATAACACTTTTCTATTCATATAGAGATAAAAAGTCATAGAACAGAGAATAAAATGAGCCTTGTTGGAAGTTTACAGGAACATCATGTTCTGACATGCGTGGACAAGCTGCAAGAACAAAGGATTCTGACGCCAAGAAGTTTGCAACAACCAACCACACCGCCTTCCTTTTTTAGTCTAAAAGTCTGATTTCTGACTTGGGTAAGATGGTTCTTTGGAACATGAGTTCACCCTCCTTTCTGCCAGCTGGCTTTGCAAATAGTCACTATTTCTTGCCCCAACAACTTGTCTCTTGATTTATCAACCTATTGTGCCACGAGCCGTACCAGCTTGGCCTGAGTGACAGTTGACTACGGGAGCCACAACCTGATCTTTCTGCCTCCACTTGTGCCCCCACCTCCCACTCCACCTTTCTGTTTATGCTCCACAGCAGAGCCCAAGACAGCTCAGGGGGTCTCCCACAGCCACCACTGGATCCCAGGTCTCTCCTTTGCTTCCTGTGTTTTCTACATATGCCCTCTTCACTCACCGTGAGTCAGCTGTCTTGGCCTCTTAGAGAGGTCTCTGGGGGAATGGCAGGACTGGCCCACCTCAGGGCCTTTGCCATCATCCATGCCTAAGCCTAGTACACTCCCCAGACATCCTCATCATTCTCTTCCTTCAAGTATATCTGAGTCTCACCTCCTTGGCAATACTTTTCTTGATCACCCAGCTTAAATCTGCAATGACCATGCCAGCATTCTCTATCCACTGTATCTACTTTACTTTCTCTGTAGCATTTAGCCTAACACATAATATATTTAATCCATTCCCTGATCTGTACATTGCACAAAGGCAGGATTTTTATCTGTTTTGTTCATGTTGTATTCTCAATGTCTAAAAGAGGGCCTAGCACATCATATGTGTTTAATATGTATTTTGGAGAACAGTTTTCATGTCCATTCTTTGGTTAAAATTCTGAAGAGTTGGGAGTAGAGGTTACTTCTGCATGCATTGATTGTGCGGGGCGCACAGATGTCCTGGGGCTCCAGGAACTGGCTCTCCCTGTGACATGGGTGTGCAGTGATTGGGTCAGAGAGCTTTTCTGATCTCTCAAGAGTATGGGTCAACTGCTGACCCAGACTTGGGAAGTTGGTTTTCAAGTTTAAAAGAAGAAAATAAAAAACATCCCTACTGTATTCCAATCATTCATGCTAAATGAAAGAATACCTCTCAATAGTTGGGGAAAAACCTTCATTTAACTCTGTGGCACCATTCGGGAACAAAAAGCAGCTAACCAGCAAGAAATAGCAACACCACCCCGGCTTCTCCACTCTCATTTTTACTACTGTGTTCTTGTCACTACAGGATCCTCAGGGTGGCCTTGCAGAGAGCAATGACAGAATCAGCTGCTGAAACATATACATGAAGCCATTCAGAAGGAGATTTTATAGCATGGATTCCCAAGGCTCTACTGGGGAAGCTCAGGAGTCAAAGTCTTTGCATTAATTGTCCTGTCTTGGCTGCTTTCCCTTAATACTCACATGGCCTGGATAAAATGTCTACTCTCTTATCCTTCCTTATTGACCCAGTGATGAGTATCACAGCTCAAAGTCTAGAACCTGGACCTGCCTTTGACTTATATGACAGCTTCTCCACTTGCTGCTCTTTCAAATTTAAATTGAAGAGTAGAATTGATCAGACTCTTCTCACACCAATATAAGATCTCAGCATCTGTTTCAATCAGGAGTTCCAGAGTCTGCAGAGGACACAGGGATGGCATGGTACTGACTCTTCAGGGGGATGATTAGAATTAAGAGCTACCCAAACTGACAGCATCTAGAGATGGCTATGGCAACCAAAGAGAAGGTCTAGATGTAAATGGTCTAGAGGTGACAACTGAGTGAAAGAAAACAGAAATAAGCAATAGGTCTTGAAGGGTGCCTAAAGAAGACAGAAGCCTGGAGCCTGAGTCTCCTGCATCCTTTCTCTTGGAAGGTAAGGGATCTGTTACAGGAACTCAGTGTATTCAGACAGGAATAGGCAACACTTAGCCAAGTTTGGAACAAATTTAATGAGAGATATAGGGTTGTCACTACTTAAAATTCTGAGAAACCTGTGTGTGGGTAAGAAGCAACAGTTAGAACCTTACATGGAACAACAGACTGGTTCGTCATTGGGAAAGGGGTACGTCAAGGCTATATATTGTCACCCTGATTTTTTAACTTATATGCAGATTACATCAAGTGACATGCCAGGTAGGATGAAGCACAAGCTGGAATCAAGATTGCCAGGAGAAATATCAACAACCTCAGAGATGCAGATGGTACCATTCTAATGGCAGAAAGTGAAGAGGAACTAGGAAGCCTTTTGATGAGGGTGAAAGAGGAGAGTGAAAAAGCTGGCTTAAAATTCAACATTCAAAAAGCTAAGATCATGGCATCTGGCCTCATCACTTCAGGGCAAACAGATGGGGAAAGAGTGACAGGTTTTATTTTCTTGGACTCCCAAATCAATGTGGACAGTGACTGCAGCCATGGAATTAAAAGATGATTGCTCCCTGGAAGGAAAGCTATGACAAACATAGACAACGTGTTAAAAAGCAGAGACATCACTTTGCCAACTAAGGTCTGTACAGTCAAAGCTCTGGTTTTTCCAACGGTCCTGTATGAATGTGAGAGCTGGACCATAAAGAAGACTGAGCACCAAAGAGTTGATGCTTTTGAACTGTGGTGCTGGAGAAGACTCTTGAGAGTCCCTTGGACTGCAAGGAGATCCAACCAGTCAATCCTAAAGGAAATCAGTCCTGAATATTCATTGGAAGGACTGATGTTGAAGCTGAAGCTCCAATACTTTCTACACCTGATGAGAAGAACCAACTCGTTGGAAAAGACCCTGTTGCTGGAAAAGATTGAAGGCAAAAAGAGAAGGGAGTGGCAGAGGATGAGAGGATTAGATAGTGTCACCGACTCAACAGACATGAGTTTGAGCAAAAAAAAAAAAAAAAAAAAAAATCACGACA
>SJYX01010107.1:114898-232927 GCA_006410675.1 Oreotragus oreotragus | reverse complement strand
AAGGAGTAAGCATCTTCTAATTTCATGGCTGCAGTCACCATCTGCAGTGATTTTGGAGCCCAAAAAAATAAAGTCTGACACTGTTTCCACTGTTTCCCCATCTATTTCCCATGAAGTGATGGGACCGGATGCCATGATCTTCGTTTTCTGAATGTTGAGCTTTAAGCCAACTTTTTCACTCTCCTCTTTTACTTTCATCAAGAAGCTTTTTAGTTCCTCTTCACTTTCTGCTATAAGGGTGGTGTCATCTGCATATCTGAGGTTATTGATATTTCTCCTGGCAATCTTGATTCCCGCTTGTGTTTCTTCCAGTCCAGCGTTTCTCATGATGTACTCTGCATAGAAGTTAAATAAGCAGGGTGACAATATACAGCCTTGAAGTACTCCTTTGCCTATTTGGAACCAGTCTGTTGTTCCATGTCCAGTTCTAACTGTTGCATCCTGACCTGCATACAGATTTCTCAAGAGGCAGGTTAGGTGGTCTGGTATTCCCATCTCTTTCAGAATTTTCCACAGTTTATTGTGATCCATACAGTCAAAGGCTTTGGCATAGTCAATAAAGCAGAAATAGATGTTTTTCTGGAGCTCTGTGTATATGTACACACATATATCTAACATGTTCTTTTGGTTTAGATTTTCACGGGCTATACTGAAGTAAAGCCAGCGCCATCCCCAGGCTTAGAACAGTTCTTGGGGCTTTCATTATTCCTTATGTTATGGTCACAGGATCTTGATCTGTTTTCCTTAAGGCTTTCCTCCTAAGACTGATATAAGATTGGGACCCATTTTTGTAGCTTTTTTTAAAAAACAAACACAAAAGACCTTTATGCTTCTGTTTGCTTTTTTCTTTTAGTTTTGAAATATTAATTTACAACTCATAAAAGTTGCCCAAAAAATGTATAAAAAATGACCCTATATCCTTCACTCACCTTTCCCTAATGTTAACATCTTACATAACCATAGAACAAGAATTAAAACCAAAAACTTAACAATGATACAATGGTAACGAAACTACCGTTTCTAGAATTCTGCTATTTTCTTCACCAGTGAAACTTCTCTGTTACGGGATCTTACCTCTTGTCCCACATTGCTTGGAGTTGTCTCCTTCAATCTGAGACAGTCACTCAGGCTTTCCTTATCTCATATCACCGTGATATTTTTGAAGAGTAGCAGTATTTTATAGAATGTCCTTCAACTGGGTTTGTTTAATAATGTTTTGTCATGAAAAGCTACAACAGAATGAAGTTATAAATTTTTGGCCAGAACATCATAGAAGTGACATTGTGTACTTCTCAGCTCGTCGTATGAGAGGGTGGATGATGTTGTTAACTCTGACTGGTGGAGGTGCTAACCCAGATCACTTGGTTAAAGTGGCGTTTGCCAGGGATTTAAGCTGTGTTTTCTTCCTAGTCACCAGAATACACAGCTAGTGAGAAATTCAGAAAAAACTTAGAATAGTCAGAAAGCTTAAGAAATCTTATAAGTTCATTTAAGAATCTAAAAAGAGTGAATATATATATTTATGTATAATTGATTCACTAACAAAGTTATTGTGCTTGTTTGTTTGTTGAGATGAAACCTTCCACCCTGCAATCCTTGCATTTAATCTTTGGAGAATAATAGCTGTTGAATGATAGTATTCCACTCAGATAGGCAGTTTATCCTCCAAGCTGATAATTTTGGAGTGGGCTTTAGCTTCCACCATATCTATCAATTGCTAGCATCCCCTTCCAAATAAGTGTGTACTCTAATTAAAACTGGTGTGTTTGTTATACTAACAGAACTTCAAATGCATTCCTTGGAGCACCTGCCTTCTTTTCTCTAAGCAGATTTCTCTTAGCCCCTCATTATATCTGCATACAATTGCACTCATTTCACATTGCTAGCAAGGTAATGCTCAAAATCCTACAAAGTAGGCTTCAGCAGTATGTGAACTGAGAACTTCCAGACGTACAGGCTGGATTTAGGAAAGGCAAAGAAACCAGAGAGCAAACTGCCAACATCCATCAGGTTATAGAAAAAGCAAGAGAATTGCAGAAAAACATCTGTGTTGATCACAGCACACTGTGGGAAATTCTTAAAGCGGTTAGAATACCAAACCACCTGACCTGTCTCCTGAGAAATCTGGATGCAGGTCAAGAAGCAAAAGTTAGAACCAGACATGAAACAATGGGCTAGTTCAAAACTGGGAAAGGAGTATGTTAAGGCTGTATATTGTCACTCTGCTTATTTAACTTATGTGCAGAGTACATCATGCAAAATGCCAGGCTGGATGAATCATAAGCTTGAATCAAGATTGCCAGAGAAACATCAATAACCTCAGATATGCAGATGATACCACTCTCATGGAAGAAAGCAAAGGGTAACTAAAGAGCCTCTTGATGAAGGTGAAAGAGGAGAGTGAAAAAACTGGCTGAAAATCCAACATTCTGAAAACTAAGATGGCAGCCAGTCCCATCACCTCATGGGGATAAATAGAAACAGTAATAGACTATTTTCTAGGGCTCTAAAATCACTACAGATGGTGACTACACCCATGAAATTAAAAGACGCTTGCTCCTTGGAACAAAAGCTATGATAAACCTAGACAGTGTACTAAAAAGCAAAGACATCATTTTGTTGAGAAAGGTCCTTATCGTCAAAGCTATGGTTTTTCCAGTAGTCATGTATGGATGTGAGAGTTGGACCATAAAGAAGGCTGAGCCCTGAAGAATCGATGCTTTCTGGAGAATCGACTGTGGTAATGGAGAAGACTCTTAAGAGTCCCTTGGACTGCAAGGAGATCAAACCAGTCAACCCTAAAGTAATTCAGGCCTGAATATTCATTGGAAGGACTGATGCTGAAGCTGAATCTCCAATACTTTAGACATCTAATATGAAGAGCCAACTCATTGGAAAAAACCCTGATGCTGGGAAAGATTGAAGGCAGGAAGAGAAGGGGGCAACAGAGGATAAGATGGTTGGATGGCATCACTGATTCGATGGACATGAGTTTGAGAAAACTCCAGGAGATGGTGGAGGACAGGGAAGCCTGGCGTGCTGCAGTCCATGAGGTGGCAAAAAGTCAGACAAGACTTAGCAACTGAACACAACAATATCTACTTACAGGAGACTACCACTTCCCCAGTCTAACAGATTTCTATTACTAGACTTCTCTCCAGATGGAACAGATGCAAGGATTTTACACACACACACACACACACACACACACACACAGACACACACTATTTCTATTAGATTTTCTTTCAGTGTTTTTGTTTATTTTTCCCCTTCTCAAGTAGAGGGAAGATTGCATTAAGGAAACTGGTAAATTTCCTCAGGCAACATAAGAGAAAGATCTTACTCTTTAAATTTTGTTGTCCAGAGTCAGAGATTTCTTTGTAAAACCGGGTACCGCTTAACAGCCCCTCCCTCATTTCTGAATTTCAAGATATGAATATTAGACAAGGATAGAACTTGTCTAATAGTTCCACGTTTTTAATAAGAAAGATGAATCCCAAGTGGGCTCTGCCTAATGTCTGACAGAACACGCTTCCTTCAGACAAAGGATTGAAAAGTCATCTCCTTGCTATAGAACAGTGCTTTGCAAACTCTGTCATGTCTTAGAATCTCTTCACATCTTTTTAAAATGCAGAATTAGATGCAGTAGGTTTGGATGGGGCTTGCAATTCTGTATTTTTAACAACCCAGGTGACACTGATGCTGCTGGTCTGTGAACCACAGTAAGGCTGTGGGGGCTCTGGGAGATTCCTGGTCAGGAGAAGGGAAGAGGCGTGAGAACTGCCTTTAGAAATGACCACTTCCCAGCTGTGATGGGAACGGTTGTGATGGGAGCATAATGTTGGATCACCTGCCATACCTTTGGACAGACTTTCCATTATCAAAAACAAACCACCCTCCCCCCAAAACACACACACACACACAAAAAAACAAACAAAAAAACCTTTTCATTACATTTTCTCAAGAGAAATTCAGTGAAATGGAAAAACTTTAGACTAAACCACTACCTCTGAATTGGTTACCTAATGTTATATAAAAGAAATTCCCATTTAGAAACTGTGTGATAAATTTGGGGAGAAGGTTGAAGTTACAACACATCATTCAGAGGAACCGTGTACATTGGATACTGTTTCAGTTCAGTTCAGTTACTCAGTCAAGTCCAACTCTTTGCGACCCCATGAATCACAGCACCCCAGGCCTCCCTGTCCGTCACCAACTCCCGGAGTTTACTCAAACACATGTCCATCAAGTCGGTGATGCCATCCAGCCATCTCATCCTCTGTTGTCCCCTTCTCCTCCTGCCCCCAATCCCTCCCAGCATCAGGGTCTTTTCCAATGAGTCAACTCTTGTGCTCATGAGGTGGCCAAAGTATTGTTCCCCTGAATTCAAGTAGGAACAGGGATAGAGGTGGAAATGGAGAAGGTTGAGAACAGAAAGATTAGTCAGGAATGACACAGATAAAATGCAGATTTTAAATGACTGTTTAGGATGCGCTAGAGTATATGAATACCTTATACATATAAACCCCCTGATTATGAAGAAGTGATTCTCATTGTCCTATTACAATTGAGTAGTAAAGTTGAGGGAAGTTAACATGCCAAGAACAGAGAGATTGTAAGTGATGGAGCCAAGATTCAAACTAAGGTTTTCTGATTCTAGAACATTCTAGCTTAACCGCTGTACCATGGCACTGCCTCTGAGATGGACTCACAAAGGACTGAAATATTAGAACAAAGACACCTTAACCAGCCCTCAGCAATCCACCTCTCTAACCAAAACTTGCATCTTGCTATCATGTGGACCTACCTATCCCACTTGTGAAAACACTCGTTCCAACATCTTCCTTTCTGATCATCACTTCTGGGTTTCCATTGTTCCCATTTTATTACTAAAACTCGTGCTTTTAGACCTCACCAAGACCACCAGTTCTTCAAATTCACATTTCTTCCCTTTCATACTCACCTCCCTGACTTTTTTCTTTGACTGCCTGAATAAGTTCTAACACCCTAACCACTTTAACCTTCGCTCTCAGGGGCTCTTGTTCTTCTGTCTTCTCCACTCTGTAAAACCCTAGTCTCGGATGAAATGTGGTCAGAAGTGAGATATACCTCTTTTAAGCCTGGCACCTAAGAATATCTAGTAAAACCCTTCTTACTCACACTCCCTGTATGCGCCATCTGGATGTCCCTGACCGTGGCACTGTTGGAAGCAAGATGGCAAAGATCCTGAATGAAGGAAGGCTGGAATCCCACATGCACCCCCACTTGGAATTTATGATGAAAGAAGAGAAACATCCACTAAAGCATTAAGATTTCAGGTATGCTCTCTTTTAAGCCTGGCACCTAAGAATATCTAGTAAAACCCTTCTTACTCACACTCCCTGTATGCGCCATCTGGATGTCCCTGACCGTGGCACTGTTGGAAGCAAGATGGCAAAGATCCTGAATGAAGGAAGGCTGGAATCCCACATGCACCCCCACTTGGAATTTATGATGAAAGAAGAGAAACATCCACTAAAGCATTAAGATTTCAGGTATGCCTGATATCTCAACAACTAAAGAAATTGTTATCAGAATTGAGCCACCATCAGATGAAATTCTCAAATATGTGGTACTGACTTGGCAGTGGGAGAGACAGAACCAAGAAACTGATATGGGAGGCCGGACAAGTAAGCTTGTTATTTAGAAGCACAATTTTCATCAAAGTATCTGATAAAACATGGAAATAAGATTATACGCCTGCTGAGCCAGTGATGCTAAGGAAAATGGCTAAAAGAATCAGAAAGAAATAGTTATGATGGTTCATCACTGAAAAGCTATTATAAGAAAGACACCATCTCAGGGTACAACTGACTGATTTTCAATTAGAATGAAAAGAAATAAAGAAATACCAGCAGTTTTTAGACTCTCAAAAGGTTGGAAAAACTCTGCACATACAAACTCAAACTTTAAAAAGATGTAATTTGAAAAAAAATACTTAGTAGCAAATGGTTTATAAAACACCAGTTGAAGAAAATGACTCTTCCCTGTGGCAAAGATGAGATTACAGATGTCACCTTTCCGTGAATTTTTCCAGGCTGAAAGTAAACCAATATTAAGTTAAGAAAGAGAGACTTAAGGTAAGAAAGTAAAGAAATAAAACAGATTGAGAATTGTGTCTAGAAAACAAGTTTGGGCTGGGTTTCTGGTACAAGGAGCTGATCAGAAGCAAATAGAATCAGAAGCCTCCTAAGATTTCAAGAGAACTGTGTTGGATATTGAACCAAAGGTACCATCCTGCTGCTGCTAAGTCGCTTCAGTCGTGTCCAACTCTGTGCAACCCCATAGATGGCAGCCCACCAGGCTCCCTCGTCCCTGGGATTGTCCAGGCAAGAACACTGGAGTGGGTTGCCATTTCCTTCTCCTAAAAAGAGCTATTAAACTCCTTAATATCACTCAGTTCAGTTCAGTTCAGTCGCTCAGTCGTGTCCGACTCGTTAGCCAAGAAAAAAAAAGTATACTGTACAAGCTAGGCAGCCCTCAAGGACCTTTAGATTTAGAGAATAGTAGGCAGAGAAGAGCCACTCGGAGGGGGTGTCCCCAGGGCCCACCCAGACTATGTGCAAGGTAACTCCTCCTGCAAAGAACAGTTAGAAACGAGCCAAGGAAATCTGTACGACTTCGGGCCAGGGACCTCCGCAGGGCCTGCCCCGCAGGATTCCAAGAGTTCATTTCTCTTCTGGTTCAGATTTTGGGAAATAAGCATGGCAGCTGATGGAGAGAACTATCAACCGAAGATCCTGGACTTTGAGCGGGCTGAAGGGACCACATAAGACCTGGGGCTGCCTCGTAAGGATGAATGGAGGTGAGTGAGTGTGGTTTATTTTTGGGAAAAAAAAGTGGAATGGTTGTTTGGTGACCAGAAAGATTGGCTGTAGTACAGACTGCTTTACATTTGCCAATTATTTTCCTTTTCTTCCTAGGCACCCAGCGCTAGCTTTCCCGGTTTTCCTTGTAGGCGAGCAGAGTCACGTGGCTATCTCCTAGCCAATGGATGGATTACATCACACTGCCGAGCTGGGTCCTGAACAACCAGCTCAGCTCCCTACGCTGGAGTTTTCTCTGTCTGCCGGCTTTGTGCCAGTGCTGAGGGCGACCTTGGAAACCATGTGTTGTACAAGGTAGACTCTATCACCCTGAGCTTCTGAATAACTGTGTGAAGCTAAGCTCGCAAGCTTCACTGACTGGACTTTGTGTAAGTTAGAAATAAACTTTTTTTGTGTGTGTCAATCCACTAAGATGTGGACCTTTCTTGCACAGAAACAAAAGTTATTAGTACACTGTGGGAAAAGCTCTTCAGACGGTGCAGAAAGCACATAAATAACTATTTCCCCTGCTGGTCTGTGTTTCAGAACAGAAGAAACGTTTCTGTTCTTTGACCTTGCAGCCCAGAGTAGGTAATACTGCCAATCTTTATAACCAGAAAAAAAAAAAAAAAGTTCGGTTATGACTTTTCCTCCCATCCTGCAGAAGGGCTGGGTGTTTTTCTTTCTCTGATATATTTTTCAGCAAGATCTGGGTTCTTATACCACTCTTTGTCCCTTACCTGCAGTGTTATCTGGATCAATTTAAAATAATTCTCCGAGCTTCAGTTTTCTCATTTATAAAGCTTAATATATTAATAAGGATAGGTCTCATAATGCTCTGTAACTAGCCCAGCCAGATCTAAGTAATTTAGCACAACAAAGGTTTATTCCTATGCACAAATATCCACATGGGTCTAGATGACCTTTCAGGGTAATTTTCCTTTATGTGATAACTTTAAAGTCCAGGTTGATAACAACTTCATCCTGTAGCTTCATCATGTGGAATGTATAGTCTAACTGGTCAATGAATTTGGGAAGAGAGGCTAGATAATGATCTGTAGTCATCTCGTCACCTCCCCAAGAATGAACCCATGTCATTTTCTCTAGCAGCCAATAGGTTTGAACTCATTTCCTGGCCTGACCTTAAGAGTGAGGAGATATTTCATGGGCTAGAAGGGCACTGATAATATCTATCTCATTTGGATAACGAAAACTTCCCTATAAGAATCTGGTGAAAAATCATGTAAGATAAAAGAGAGCTTTTTTTTTTTTTTTAATAAATTCTGAAAAGCTACATCCATCCTATAAAGCTCTGGTTTCTTCATTCCCCACTGGAATATAGATCTGTGAAATCTTAGAATATATTTGTTTTAAAGAATTGTTTTCACATGACATTCTCTCATATTTACCTATTTTGGTTTTGAAACATATGTACACTAACCTTAATTTAATTCAGTGAACACATATCAAATACCTACTATATTCAAAACAGGTGCTTCAGTGCTGAAGAATCTGCCTGCTAATGCAGGAGACGTGGGTTTGGTCCCTGGGTCAGGAAAATCTCCTCTAGAAGAAAACGGCAACCCACTCCAGTTCTCTTGCCTGGGAAATCCCATGGGCAAAGGAGCCTGGCAGGCTATAATCCAAGGGGTCACAAAAGAGTCAGACACAACTTAGTGACTAAACAGCTGTTCAAGACAATTTTGCCCGTTCAGTAGAGCCAGACCTGACTTTTGAGCCTAATTAATGTTAATAACAAATGAAAGTGAAAGTCACTCAGTCATGTCCAACTCTTTGTGAACCAGCGGACTATACTGGAGTGGGGAGCCTTTCCCTTCTCCAGGGTGTCTTCCCAACCCAGGGATTGAACCCAGGTCTCCCACATTGCAGGCAGATTCTTTACCAGCTGAGCCACGAAGNACCTGACTTTTGAGCCTAATTAATGTTAATAACAAATGAAAGTGAAAGTCACTCAGTCATGTCCAACTCTTTGTGAACCAGCGGACTATACTGGAGTGGGGAGCCTTTCCCTTCTCCAGGGTGTCTTCCCAACCCAGGGATTGAACCCAGGTCTCCCACATTGCAGGCAGATTCTTTACCAGCTGAGCCACGAAGGAAGCCCAAGAACACTGGAGTGGGTAGCCTATCCCTTCCCCAGTGGATCTTCCTGACCCAGGAATCGAACTGAGGTCTCCTACATTGCAGACAGATTCTTTACCAGCTGAGCTATCTCAGGAAAGCCCTAATAACAAATGGATAAGGTTAAATAAGCCCTTCAAAGGGTGCATGTAGAGATCTGATTTTTATTGGGTTCTGATGAAGTTCAGATGCCATATTTCTACAGAGTCCTTCAAGTGCCATTCCCCAGTGTCTCTGACATGCAGGGATGGTTGATTTTAATCCAGAACCTTTGTTATTTATTTAACTAATAATTTAAATAGGCTGGGGAAAATAATAGTACTTTATCACCTCTCCTCTATTTTTTCCCAGTATTTTACACTGTACAACACATGTTATCACTTTAATTTGCCCCGTACATTCCCCTCAAGGATTGGTGATTATTTAATATCTTAGGGTTTTTAGGAGCTCACTCACCATGGGCTGAAATTTTCTCTGTGAAGTTCAATGTTACCTTATATGTCTTTCTCTTTGTGTAGCTCAAACTTTTCTAAAAGGAAGTCAAATTGTCCTCTGTCTGCCTTATCCCCTTTACCCTAATCCATCTGTTATTATTCCCCTGGCTTCTCTGAGCACTAAATGTCCCTAACTTAATTTTGTTGAAGCTAATGATATGGCGATAAGAAAAAAGACAGAGGGAGAAAATGGTAGGATGTAGATTGCCATTAGTCTATACATATATAATTGAAGATTTCAAGTGGGGGAAAGTTTGCTGCAGCGCTGTTAGAACTGCTCTTCAGGGTGCCATTGCCAGCCAGGTTTCAAAATTGCAGAGTGGGGAGAGCAGCCTGACATCAGGGAGGTGGGTAACAGGCTGCTGAGCCTCTTGCCAAGATTTAATAATTATGATGAAAATGCAGTAATCTCATTGCAAGAGGCAGAGGCTATTTAGAGCAACAGACTCCCCCTCCCCTGCCCCCACCCTTCACTCTGCCTTTGCTGATCAGGGCTCATTGTTCTCCCACTTAATGTAGCTGTCAGTTTCCCAAGTGCTTCTTAAGTTATCCCTCCGTCATTCTGCTTGCGTCTTGTCTTTGGAAGATGGAGCACAGCTCACGGCCATAACACGCACCCATTGTGGAAGAGCATGACACTTCAGACAGTTGAACACGGGCTAAACAAGTGCTTTCAGGGTGGGATGTAGGCGGCAGGTTTACGAAAGTTCTCTAACCCCCAAGAGTTTGGATCAACAAAGCCACAGGACACAAGTACCACTGGAATTTTCCTGGAGAGGCAAATGCTATTTTTAGAATCTTTTGACACAAGCTGCCTCTGTTTCTTTGCCTTCAGCAACCACCCTCACCCCCAAATATTGCTCGTATCCTTCCAGAGCACATGGCCATTTACAAAGATCTGTCCCTGACAGCCTCTTTCTCTCCGATCTCACTGTTGAAGGAAGGAAGTAGCTATATACCAAATGGATTCTGGGGCCAGGGCCTGTGCTGGATACTTTATGATATTAGTGCCAAATATATTTAAGGTATTTTATAAGAATGCATAAAATGTACAATGACCCCCCCCAAAAAAAAAAAAAAACAGACAAAACAAAGAGGAAAAACAAAGGGAAAACTTTTAAATATAGTCAGGAGTAATGCTGGAAATATTATTATACATTCATGCCACGGAAACTGCTGGTTTGGTTTCCAAGTTTGACAGTAGTCAATACAAAAAAAAAGGGGGGGGGGGATTAATAACAAGCAATGAAAAAGGAATCAAATGATTGTACAATTTATAATGTTCATCAGATAAAAGCAATCCAGTGGCTTAGGAAAAACGTCTCTATTCCCAAAAAATAAGCAGAAATCTTCTTGAGGTTTCTCATAGACTACTCTGCACAGGATACAGAGTAATATCCTCAACAACACCCTTGAAGAAGAACCAGTTATAAGCAGAATCAGGTTTATCTTTGTTAAAATTATGCTAATACTGTACATTAGAAGAAAGGAGAGGTATGTGAGTGTCTTAGGGTGTAAATTTAAGGAGGCACTCATTCTCAAGATTGTACAAGAGTCTCTTGAAATTCTGTGCCCTAGACAACGCCCCTTCTCCCCTTTTCCCTTTAGTCCTGCCCCTGTGATCACACCACCCAAGGCCATATCCAGTAGAAAGAATTCTCTGAGGCAATGGCTCTCAATGGAGGGTGAATTTTCTTCCCAGTGTTCATTTGGAGACTTAGTTACTACTGGACAGGTGGTTCTTGCGTGGAGTGGATAGAGGCCAAGGATGCTGCTGCTGAACATTCTTCAGTGGACAGGTCAGTCACTGTGATGGTTAATTTTATGTGCCAACTTGACAGGCCAAGGAGGGCCCAGATTAAGCATTCCTTTAGGGGTGGGAGGAGATTTCTGAATGAGATTAACATTTGAATTTGTGGGCTCAGTAAAGCAGATTGTCCTCTCCAGTGTGGCCTCCATCATCCAATCTCTCCAGAGCTTGGGTAGAACAAAAGAATGGAGAAGGATGAATCTGCCCCTTAATTTTCCTGCTTCACTGGTTGAACTGGGACATCTCATCTCATTTTCTCCGATGCTTGGACTGAAATTCTTAGCTTTTACTCCCTTAGTTCTCAGGCCTTCAGACTCAGATGGGAACTTCACTTTGGCTCTCTTGGATCTCCATCTGGCAGACAGCAAATTATGATGCTCTTGAGAGGCAGTGGGGTGGTGGCTGCAGTGTGTGGCAGCTTGAAGTGGGATCTCAGTTCCTGGATTAGGAATCGAATCCAGGCCACGCCGGTAAAGGTACTGAATCCTAGCCCCTAGACCATCAGAGACTAGTGGCTAAGAGTAGGACCCTGGCTCTTGTCTGATTTAAAGAAAGAATTCAGCCAAGAGACAGAAAGTAGTGAGGCAAGGAAAGAGTTTACTAGGAGAGACAATACATGCAGAGAAAACATGAGTTGTCTCAGAGAGACAGAGAGAAAATAGAGTGTGCTGCACCCTTTCAGGGCAGTTTCTGCAAGGAGAACAAACCCGTCAATCCTAAAGGAAATCAGTTCTGAATATTCACTAGAAGGATTGATGCTGAAACTGAAGCTCCAATACTTTGACCATCTGATGCAAAGAGCCAACTCATTAGACAAGACCTTGATGCTGGGAAAGATAAGATCAAAGGTGGGAGGAGAAGGGGACGACAGAGGATGAGATGGGTGGGTGGCATCATCGACTCAGTGGACATGAGTTTGAGCAAGCTCCAGGAGTTGGTGAAGGACAGGGAAGCCTGGTGTGCTGCATTCCATAGGGTCGCAAAGAGATGGACGTGACTGAGCGACTTAGCAACAAAAATCACGTATATGGGGACAAGTCTGTGGTTCCCCTCTGGCCAGTCACCTTGCTTTCTTGGTCTCCCCATCCATATTTGGTCTCTTTCAGGGCGTTCCCTGGTATGTGTGCCTCTTTTAGCCAAGATGGATTCCTGTGGGAGGGTCTCTGGGAAGTTAGCAGAGCATAGTATGGTCCAGGGTCCCCTCCCTTGAGGATCTTTTCTGCACACCCATAGTTTGGGGGAGGCATCTCCTTGACCTTAAGAAAGATATATATGACCTCATCTTTTACCTAAGCAGGTTTTAGCCCCTGTCTACCATTCCCATTATCTTGGAGTGTTCACAGGAGACCTGTGGGACTTCTAGAAAAGTTTTTAATTTCTGCCAAAAGGAAAAGATAAAATCTAGCGTTACCCCCTTTTCCCTTATTTTGTGGCTTGGATGTGAACTCAATAATCTGGAGCTGGGTTGCCATCTTGCTACTGAGAGCTGATAAGGGAGGGGAGGGAGAAACAGGAAAGAAGGAAAGGGTGAGGGGGGACATTCGCACTCTCGCCACCAGCATCTTGCCTGCTATTCCTCCTGTCTGGAATGTTTTTCTTTCTTTTTCACCGAGTTAATTCCTAGTCATACTCGATATCTCAGCTTAAGATGCTCTCCTCAGGAGAGCCTCCCCTGACCCCTCTGACTCTGTCTGATCATGTTATAGGTTTACAATGTCTCACTGAGTGAGTAAGCCTCCTTCCCAGCATTTGCTAAAGCTGCAGTTTTACCTTTGTTCTTGCTATGAGTTGATTGTTGTTTGTCTCCTGACTAGACTCAGTTACAGAATGACTAAAATCATCACAGTATCTCCAGCCCTTGACATTTAGATGCTTGATAGCAATTTCTTTTTCTTTTTTTTTTTTCTAAAAAAAAGAGGAAAAAAAGCATAAAATATTTGGAATGTAGAATATTTTTAGTCTTTTATGCAATCTTCCTGGAAAAGTATTCTGCTCAACAGAATATTTGATGAGTAGTAAGTAGATATGAGCTCAAGATTATACTTCCTGGAAAATGCTTAGCACCCAGATATTCTGTGTGTCCAATTAGATATAAACTCAGCCACATAAGAGATCTTGAACTGGGGCAGGCAGAAATACATTCCTTTCTGAAAGCTGAGAGGGATACAAGCAGAATGCTATAAAGGAGATCCTTCTACCTGCCTTCAGAGGTAAGCTGAGGGAGGGCTATCCTGCTGCTGCTGTTGCTAAGTCGCTTCAGTCCTGTCCGACTCTGTGCGACCCCATAGATGGCAGCTCACCAGGCTCCCCCATCCCTGGGATTCTCCAGGCAAGAACACTGGAGTGGATTGCCATTTCCTTCTCTAATGCATGAAAGTGAAAAGTGAAAGTGAAGTCCCTCAGTCATGTCTGACCCTCAGCGACTCCATGGACTGCAGCCCACCAGGCTCCTCCATCCATGGGATTTTCCAGGCAAGAGTACTGGAGTGGGGTGCCATTGCCTTCTCCGAGGGAGGGCTATAAGTAGGACCAAAATTCTCAGCAGAATGTAATTTCAAATACTTCAGTAAATAAGCTCATGAGTGAATGAAGCTCTGAAGTCAGACAGTATACAGCTAAAAATTCAAGTGCTTTACATATACAATTCTTTTTAAGCTCCATAGTAATATTGTAATAATATGAAGTAGCTATGATTATCTCCATTTTAAAGTCTTCTGATACGATAAAGGGGCAACAACATTGGAATCCAGGTTTGTCTAACTCTATAGTTAATATTCTTCTCTTTATACCATGGATTTTCAAATTCAGCTGACATTGTGATCATCTGGTGAAATTTGGGTTCCCTCCTCAAAAATTCTGATTTAATTTTCAGGGATTTTATAAGCTCTGCCCAGTCAGGGTTGAGATTCACTACTCTCTGTCATCTTAAAGCAGACTAGTAGGCTTGTCATGGGTCAAACAATAGCTCTTAAAAGGATATGTCCAAGTTCTAACTCCTAGAACTTGAGAAAATTGAGTTAAGGATATCGCAATGAAATCAACCTAGATTTAGGGTGGGCTTTTAGTCCAATGACAGGTGTCTTTATAAGAAAAAGGCAGAGGAAAATTTGAGACAAAGAGACACAAGGAGGAAGACCTCGTGAAGATAGAAGCAGATACTGAATTTATACCCCCACAAGCCGAGTACGTTTGGAGCCATCAGAAGCTGGAAGAGGTAAGCCAAGATTCTCCCCTAGAGCTTTCAGGAGCAGCCTGGCCCTGCTGACACCTTGATTTCGGACTTCGGGTCTTCAGAATTATGAAGTTGTACATCTTCATTGTTTTAAGCTTCTAAGTTTGCTGTGATTTGTTAGAGAAAACCTGGGAGAATAATACAAGGCACCACATTCAGAGTGTTGCAGTCAATAGCTTTTGGATGGGACCTAAAGATTTGCATTTCTGCCTTTCTGATGAGTCATTAGATGATGCTGATACTACTGATCTAGGGACCGCACTGGGATAGTATCACTCTATGCCACGCAGCCCTAGCCCAGCTGCTGAGCTTCCACACCCTCTCTTTGGAGTCTTTTCACAGAGGGATGTGAGGAATAATTAAAGAAAAGGAGAAATCTGTAAACCCTCTATATTTCAGTTATCATTATTGCTAATTTCAAAAAGTGGACCAGAACTTAAATGTGAATAATTTCTTCTCCCTTTGTAATTTTCATAAGACTTATGTCAGTTTTGATTTAATACACAAAACAGCAGGAGAAGCCCTTGAGCCTCCTGCTTCCCAAACCTCTCCCCATGAGTCTGCCCTCAGTCTCTCCGTCTCTTGGTTGGCTGCAGAGACTGAGGTGCCCTTTTTCCCAACCAGGGCTCTCCCCTCCTGCTCTATCGAGGATCCTACTGACTCTTACCATCTTCGAAAATGTTTTTCAGTCCGTATTTAGTATCTAGTTTTCTGTGGCTTTTGCCCAGTTCCAATAACAGATACTCAAGACTTTGATCTCTTTTAAAAAGTCTTTCTTTCCCAAGTCCCTTTTCAGATTTGTCACCATAATATTTCTTTTCCCCTTTTTAGGCAAATTTAGAAATAAAGTATAACGCCTTTTCAGTCACTTTTCAGTCTCAGTAGCTGCATACCTCTTCTCTAGGTACCTTTTTTAGTCTGTTTTAAAGCTCATCTTGCTTTCCTACTCCTTAAATTCTGATGGTCCTCAGTTACCTTCTCTTGGCCTTCAACTATCCATGCAATTTTCTGTTCCTGGGTTATCCATCTACTTAATTTCATGACCATCTCTTTGCTAAGGAATTCCTGATATTTGCATCTAGCTCAGATCTATCTCTTGAGCTCTAGACTTAGTTTTCCCTCTGATTAATTCTCTTGGACACTTTTAAGCCAACAAAGCCATACCTGAAATCCTCCTCTTCCTGTATTTCAATCTGATAATCAGGCAAAAGACTTATAAACGACCCTTTCATTAAAAGAGAAGAAGTTGCAGTAGAGATTAGAAAAAAACTGGAACTAAATGGTAAAAGTAAATGATATCAAAATTTGTGAGACACAGCCAAAACCAATTTTAAAGGGAAATTAGTGTGTTAAATTCATATAGTAATAAAAAAGAAGAAAGGCTAGAAATTAACTAAGAACTTTCTCAGGAAATAGGACAAAAACAACAGCAAATTAATCTACAGAAAGAAGGGAATGATAAGCGTAAGAATAGAATTTAATAAACTATAAAACAAATGTACTATGAAGAAAATCAACAAACAAAAATTTCTTCTTTGATGAGTCAAAAAATATTTGGATATTTTATGATAAACTGCGTACAATTTTAAAAGCACAATTTACTAATGACAAGAAAGAGAAAATAAATATCACTACCAATCCAACACATAATATTAAAAACATATGGTATTACAAACATAAATATATGTGTAGGAAAAAAATGAATAGAATTGTAGAAAATTATTTTGTCAAAAGGTAACCCAAAAAGAAATAGAAAATCTGATAAATCCTATATTTATATGAGCAATTGAGCCCTGTCTAATTAAAACTGTCTTATTTAAGAAATATTTGTTGAGCTGAGAGAGAGGAACCTTGCTGAATGGGAGGAACCAGACTTCAGATCTCTCAGAAATAAACTAGATAGATATTGAGGAACTAATTCATAGAGAGCTGAGGATGATAGTCTGAGATGATAGTTGATTTGAACTGGTAAGTAAGAGCATATCTCTGGGCTTTGTTATTTAAGTAACCAAAGGAAAGTAGAATGTAAGATAAGTATTTTGGGAAGCTTCATGTGGTACAGATTTGTTAGGCCAAGGAGTGGCAAACAGAGGTGCTCAGAGATGGTCACAGGGATTGAGACTTGAGATATCCTGGCCTGGGGTGGTATAACTGGGAACAAAGAAGAAAGTTTGGATCTGTGAGATTTTTCAAGAAGGAGAAAATAAGGCAATTGAGGACATGGGGAAAGGCGGGGAGCCTAGCCCTTGGGAACGAAAGTGGGTCCCCTGCAAACCCTAATGCTTCCTCTGTAGCCAACGGGCCTTCCTAGGATCACCGTGGATACTTCTATCTTATCTGCACAGAGTTGGTGAAGGCCCCTCCCTCAGGATAAACGTCTCTTTCCTCTTTCTCTTCAGGCCGTTACTGCCATTCCAGCTAAAATATAAGATTTCAGCAGGGCATTCTGCTAAGTCTGCAGTGACCTCGTAATGGATGATTTGCCTGAGTAGGTTTGGGACAGATTTTCCAAAATGAAGCACAGTTCTGTGGATAATAAATGAATGCACAGAAATCTTTATTACTCTGAATTGTTTTCTTCCTAATCCAATAAATATTATGTAAAGGTCAGGGTCAGAGGGAGCTGGAGTCTCCTTGCCTGCAGAATGTAAACACCCACACAATGAAGCCGGAAAAGACAAAGGAGCTCTAACGGTCTTCATCCTTTAAATCTGTGTTCCTTCACTAATGCTCGCATTTGGTAAAACTGAAGTTCAAGACAACTTTTTCAATTTATGAGCAATAAGGAGCAAATGGAGAAGATCATTCATGAAAAAGAGAAAGTTTTCCAATTATCAGTGACATTCATCTTTAAACCCCCAAAGCAGGATTTTCCAGAAATGTTGCAGTCAGTGTGAAAATGTAACTATCGATTTCACTGTTATGGCAACATTGTAGGGCAGAACCTTAGAAACTCAGTCTAAGAAAAGTTTTCCCAGTCCATTCGTTTTCACAAATGATTCCCAGATGGCTTTGGTGACTTGCCCAAGGTCACCCAAGTAAGGTCACATATAAAAGTAATATTATTAGCAAAGAATTACTGTGTATTTACTATGTGGTAAGCATTGTTCTTACTTTCCTGCTGGCTCAGATGGTAAAGCGTCTGCCTGCAATACGAGAGACCCAGGTTCGATCCCTGGATTGGGAAGATCTCCTGGAGAAGGAAATGGCAACCCACTCCAGTATTCGTGCCTGGAGAATCCCAGGGACGGAAAAGCCTGGTAGGCTACAGTCCATGGGGTTGCAAAGAGTCGAACACGACTGAGTGACTTCACTTCGCTTCACTTCAAGCGCTGTTCTAGAAATTTACAAGTATTAATTCTCTCATCCTATCTAACATTCTAACAATGCTAATATAACATTCCCATTTCATAGATGAGAAAACTGAGGCAGAAGGAGGTGAAATCACCTGTCCAAGGTTACATTCCTAGCAAGAAGTACAGTCAGGACTCAGTACAGGTACTCTAACCTCAGAGCACACGTTAGAGGCTTAAATATTCTTAAACATTGTGGGTGAGGGGACAGGAAGAGAAAGTCTTTTCCAAGCCCCTGTTTAGGATAAAAATGTAACAGTGGCCACACAAAAGAAATGAGTTAAATGCAGATACACAAGTATTTCCAGTGGCATTCAAGAGAGGAAGATATTTCTAGTTCATTCTCTTGAAATGTTTATTAGTAGCAGGGAGTATACATGTGACTCTACTTTCCTGAACTGCTCCTTATACCAGAAAGAAAACCAAGAAGTAGCTGTTTAAATTATAATGATTATGCTGAAAAGTCTTTCTCCTCTCCAGCCATTTGAGAAAAAGAGAAAATCTAAATTAAGGTATAGACTAGCAAAGAATTTCAGCTGCCTTTTCTCTTTTTCAGTTTTTTTGTAAATCTANCAGACAGTATACAGCTAAAAATTCAAGTGCTTTACATATACAATTCTTTTTAAGCTCCATAGTAATATTGTAATAATATGAAGTAGCTATGATTATCTCCATTTTAAAGTCTTCTGATACGATAAAGGGGCAACAACATTGGAATCCAGGTTTGTCTAACTCTATAGTTAATATTCTTCTCTTTATACCATGGATTTTCAAATTCAGCTGACATTGTGATCATCTGGTGAAATTTGGGTTCCCTCCTCAAAAATTCTGATTTAATTTTCAGGGATTTTATAAGCTCTGCCCAGTCAGGGTTGAGATTCACTACTCTCTGTCATCTTAAAGCAGACTAGTAGGCTTGTCATGGGTCAAACAATAGCTCTTAAAAGGATATGTCCAAGTTCTAACTCCTAGAACTTGAGAAAATTGAGTTAAGGATATCGCAATGAAATCAACCTAGATTTAGGGTGGGCTTTTAGTCCAATGACAGGTGTCTTTATAAGAAAAAGGCAGAGGAAAATTTGAGACAAAGAGACACAAGGAGGAAGACCTCGTGAAGATAGAAGCAGATACTGAATTTATACCCCCACAAGCCGAGTACGTTTGGAGCCATCAGAAGCTGGAAGAGGTAAGCCAAGATTCTCCCCTAGAGCTTTCAGGAGCAGCCTGGCCCTGCTGACACCTTGATTTCGGACTTCGGGTCTTCAGAATTATGAAGTTGTACATATTCATTGTTTTAAGCTTCTAAGTTTGCTGTGATTTGTTAGAGAAAACCTGGGAGAATAATACAGGGCGCCACATTCAGAGTGTTGCAGTCAATAGCTTTTGGATGGGACCTAAAGATTTGCATTTCTGCCTTTCTGATGAGTCATTAGATGATGCTGATACTACTGATCTAGGGACCGCACTGGGATAGTATCACTCTATGCCACGCAGCCCTAGCCCAGCTGCTGAGCTTCCACACCCTCTCTTTGGAGTCTTTTCACAGAGGGATGTGAGGAATAATTAAAGAAAAGGAGAAATCTGTAAACCCTCTATATTTCAGTTATCATTATTGCTAATTTCAAAAAGTGGACCAGAACTTAAATGTGAATAATTTCTTCTCCCTTTGTAATTTTCATAAGACTTATGTCAGTTTTGATTTAATACACAAAACAGCAGGAGAAGCCCTTGAGCCTCCTGCTTCCCAAACCTCTCCCCATGAGTCTGCCCTCAGTCTCTCCGTCTCTTGGTTGGCTGCAGAGACTGAGGTGCCCTTTTTCCCAACCAGGGCTCTCCCCTCCTGCTCTATCGAGGATCCTACTGACTCTTACCATCTTCGAAAATGTTTTTCAGTCCGTATTTAGTATCTAGTTTTCTGTGGCTTTTGCCCAGTTCCAATAACAGATACTCAAGACTTTGATCTCTTTTAAAAAGTCTTTCTTTCCCAAGTCCCTTTTCAGATTTGTCACCATAATATTTCTTTTCCCCTTTTTAGGCAAATTTAGAAATAAAGTATAACGCCTTTTCAGTCACTTTTCAGTCTCAGTAGCTGCATACCTCTTCTCTAGGTACCTTTTTTAGTCTGTTTTAAAGCTCATCTTGCTTTCCTACTCCTTAAATTCTGATGGTCCTCAGTTACCTTCTCTTGGCCTTCAACTATCCATGCAATTTTCTGTTCCTGGGTTATCCATCTACTTAATTTCATGACCATCTCTTTGCTAAGGAATTCCTGATATTTGCATCTAGCTCAGATCTATCTCTTGAGCTCTAGACTTAGTTTTCCCTCTGATTAATTCTCTTGGACACTTTTAAGCCAACAAAGCCATACCTGAAATCCTCCTCTTCCTGTGTTTCAATCTGATAATCAGGCAAAAGACTTATAAATGACCCTTTCATTAAAAGAGAAGAAGTTGCAGTAGAGATTAGAAAAAAACTGGAACTAAATGGTAAAAGTAAATGATATCAAAATTTGTGAGACACAGCCAAAACCAATTTTAAAGGGAAATTAGTGTGTTAAATTCATATAGTAATAAAAAAGAAGAAAGGCTAGAAATTAACTAAGAACTTTCTCAGGAAATAGGACAAAAACAACAGCAAATTAATCTACAGAAAGAAGGGAATGATAAGCGTAAGAATAGAATTTAATAAACTATAAAACAAATGTACTATGAAGAAAATCAACAAACAAAAATTTCTTCTTTGATGAGTCAAAAAATATTTGGATATTTTATGATAAACTGCGTACAATTTTAAAAGCACAATTTACTAATGACAAGAAAGAGAAAATAAATATCACTACCAATCCAACACATAATATTAAAAACATATGGTATTACAAACATAAATATATGTGTAGGAAAAAAATGAATAGAATTGTAGAAAATTATTTTGTCAAAAGGTAACCCAAAAAGAAATAGAAAATCTGATAAATCCTATATTTATATGAGCAATTGAGCCCTGTCTAATTAAAACTGTCTTATTTAAGAAATATTTGTTGAGCTGAGAGAGATGAACCTTGCTGAATGGGAGGAACCAGACTTCAGATCTCTCAGAAATAAACTAGATAGATATTGAGGAACTAATTCATAGAGAGCTGAGGATGATAGTCTGAGATGATAGTTGATTTGAACTGGTAAGTAAGAGCATATCTCTGGGCTTTGTTATTTAAGTAACCAAAGGAAAGTAGAATGTAAGATAAGTATTTTGGGAAGCTTCATGTGGTACAGATTTGTTAGGCCAAGGAGTGGCAAACAGAGGTGCTCAGAGATGGTCACAGGGATTGAGACTTGAGATATCCTGGCCTGGGGTGGTATAACTGGGAACAAAGAAGAAAGTTTGGATCTGTGAGATTTTTCAAGAAGGAGAAAATAAGGCAATTGAGGACATGGGGAAAGGCGGGGAGCCTAGCCCTTGGGAACGAAAGTGGGTCCCCTGCAAACCCTAATGCTTCCTCTGTAGCCAACGGGCCTTCCTAGGATCACCGTGGATACTTCTATCTTATCTGCACAGAGTTGGTGAAGGCCCCTCCCTCAGGATAAACGTCTCTTTCCTCTTTCTCTTCAGGCCGTTACTGCCATTCCAGCTAAAATATAAGATTTCAGCAGGGCATTCTGCTAAGTCTGCAGTGACCTCGTAATGGATGATTTGCCTGAGTAGGTTTGGGACAGATTTTCCAAAATGAAGCACAGTTCTGTGGATAATAAATGAATGCACAGAAATCTTTATTACTCTGAATTGTTTTCTTCCTAATCCAATAAATATTATGTAAAGGTCAGGGTCAGAGGGAGCTGGAGTCTCCTTGCCTGCAGAATGTAAACACCCACACAATGAAGCCGGAAAAGACAAAGGAGCTCTAACGGTCTTCATCCTTTAAATCTGTGTTCCTTCACTAATGCTCGCATTTGGTAAAACTGAAGTTCAAGACAACTTTTTCAATTTATGAGCAATAAGGAGCAAATGGAGAAGATCATTCATGAAAAAGAGAAAGTTTTCCAATTATCAGTGACATTCATCTTTAAACCCCCAAAGCAGGATTTTCCAGAAATGTTGCAGTCAGTGTGAAAATGTAACTATCGATTTCACTGTTATGGCAACATTGTAGGGCAGAACCTTAGAAACTCAGTCTAAGAAAAGTTTTCCCAGTCCATTCATTTTCACAAATGATTCCCAGATGGCTTTGGTGACTTGCCCAAGGTCACCCAAGTAAGGTCACATATAAAAGTAATATTATTAGCAAAGAATTACTGTGTATTTACTATGTGGTAAGCATTGTTCTTACTTTCCTGCTGGCTCAGATGGTAAAGCGTCTGCCTGCAATACGAGAGACCCAGGTTCGATCCCTGGATTGGGAAGATCTCCTGGAGAAGGAAATGGCAACCCACTCCAGTATTCCTGCCTGGAGAATCCCAGGGACGGAAAAGCCTGGTAGGCTACAGTCCATGGGGTTGCAAAGAGTCGAACACGACTGAGTGACTTCACTTCGCTTCACTTCAAGCGCTGTTCTAGAAATTTACAAGTATTAATTCTCTCATCCTATCTAACATTCTAACAATGCTAATATAACATTCCCATTTCATAGATGAGAAAACTGAGGCAGAAGGAGGTGAAATCACCTGTCCAAGGTTACATTCCTAGCAAGAAGTACAGTCAGGACTCAGTACAGGTACTCTAACCTCAGAGCACACGTTAGAGGCTTAAATATTCTTAAACATTGTGGGTGAGGGGACAGGAAGAGAAAGTCTTTTCCAAGCCCCTGTTTAGGATAAGAATGTAACAGTGGCCACACAAAAGAAATGAGTTAAATGCAGATACACAAGTATTTCCAGTGGCATTCAAGAGAGGAAGATATTTCTAGTTCATTCTCTTGAAATGTTTATTAGTAGCAGGGAGTATACATGTGACTCTACTTTCCTGAACTGCTCCTTATACCAGAAAGAAAACCAAGAAGAAGCTGTTTAAATTATAATGATTATGCTGAAAAGTCTTTCTCCTCTCCAGCCATTTGAGAAAAAGAGAAAATCTAAATTAAGGTATAGACTAGCAAAGAATTTCAGCTGCCTTTTCTCTTTTTCAGTTTTTTTGTAAATCTAGTAACAACGCCTCTGAGTCTCAGTTCCCCTTCTCTGTAAAAGGAAGAAGCAGGAATAGCGCGGATCTAACCTCCCATCCGTCTCAGAGTCTGTCATTTCCTCTTCCCTGTTGTTTCACTAAGAATTCAGGAAAGCGCTTTGCCCGGAACAGCTAACTTTTGGCCCGTGGAGGTGGGCCGTGGTGCGGCAGGTGTGGGTATGCCTGGCAAGAGGCCTGGTCCAGGGCCACGGGGAGTTTCCTTTTCTCCTTCGTGTGGACCATGTCGGGGAAGGCAATGGCACCCCACCCCAGTACTCTTGCCTGGAAAATCCAATGGACGGAGGAGCCTGGTGGGCTGCAGTCCATGGGGTCGCTAACAGTCGGACAGACTGAGCGACTTCACTTTCACTTTTCTCTTTCATGCATTGGAGAAGGACATGGCAACCCACTCCAGTATTCTTGCCTGGAGAATCCCAGGGATGGGGGAGCCTGGTGGGCTGCCGTCTATGGGGTCACACAGAGTCGGACACGACTGAAGTGACTTAGCAGTAGCAGTAGTGGACCATGTGGTTTCAGCCTGTGTTTAAAGTAATTCCCAGGTTATGCAAGAAATTTCGTGCTGAATCACTGCCTCGTGAAGTCTCCTCGGGGGCTTTCTCTCCCCACAGCTAACCAGGGGGGCCGCTCGGGGCAAACGTGACCACACCCCGGGGGAAGGGGCCCTGTGGGAAGGTTAGAGTCTGACCTTAGCATTCCACACTCTGAATTTGCTGACCTTTGTCCCCAGTTACAGTAATCGTAATCGGGGAGTTGCTTTGTTTCCAAAACCTGAACCCATCTTACACTCAGGTATTATTCGTAACTAACTACTCACCCTACGTCTCTCTGCCAAAACCCAAAAGTCCTTGTCTGACAACAAGCAGGACACATATCACCCTCGGGACTCTGCCTGGTGGCTCCTCCCCTCCACTCCCCCTCACCGTCCCGGTAAGACAGAGTCTTTCCCCTTGAATCCCAACCCTGCATCTGGGCTCTGCGACTGTGAAGACACTTTCCAGATGCCCTGCCTGTTTTTATGGATCTCCCTGCACTTCCTAGAATTCCTCCCGGCCCGCTTTGTTCACCTGTCACCTGCTCCATGTCAGCTTTCAGCTTCCATCTTCCTGATGGTTCTCTTGCTGGCTGCGAGCCTGAAACTGCTTAATACCTGGGCCTCATCATATGTTCTCCGGGTCCCCTGTTCCTCCTGCCTCCATATTTTCTCCATTCCTGATCAGAAAGGATGAATTCCCTCCTTTTGCATTGTTTCATTTTTGTTCACACACACTGGGAATCATGTATAGATGGAGCCAGATTGTATTACCTTTTTAATATCTGGTGTATGGAGTTCTCTAGGCCAGAATAGCTGTTCCCTTCTCCAGGGGATCTTCCCAACCCAGGGCTGGAACCCAGGTCTCCCGCATTGCAGGCGGATTCTTTACCAGCTGAGCCACAAGGAAAGCCCAATATCCGGTGTTTAACCCAAGAATTGCCGTGCAGGGCATGCTCGATGAGCACAGGCAGAGTGAACGAAGCCATGTCGCAGGCTCACTGCTCAGTCCACTGCGGTGAACGGTCACACCATTTCGTGTCCTAAGGGTGGCATCGCCTCCTTTCCTTGCGTCTTTCTGTTTCTATCACTCACTCACCAAAAACCCTGGTATCTCCACCGAGTGTCCTTCCAAAACTTCCCTTTTATCTTGCATGCTGAAACTTCTGTTTACCTCTCCAGAAATGGTCAGCTAGCCATGTGGGAGCTTATCTTTCTCCAGCCAAGCCAAAGAAACACACAGGCAAAGCATAATCAGAACTAAAGGAAGGAGACACCCCCACCCCCACCAAGTGATGGTCCAGTGGTTAAGACTCTGTGCTCTCAATGTGGAGGTCACATGTTCGATCCTTGGTCAGGAAACCAGATCCCGCATGCCACAACTAAGACCCGGTACAGTCAAAGAAATAAATAAACTTTAAAAAAGCTAAATGAAGAGAGAGAGTTCAGTCAATCCCCCTCTAGTGCATGAGACCTGAAAAAATGACATTGGCATGGTGCAGGTAGAGAAAAGCTTTCTGTCACTGTAAACTTCCAAGGATGGCAATCATTATGAGTGTAAATTCTCCACAGCACACAGCTCAGGAACAGCTGCATAAATAATGAATATTAAAAACATTGCCTTCCCCACCCTTCAATTAGAATTTATCAGAAGTGAAGTGGGCTAAGGGGGGTAAAAAACAAAAATATATTCATTGCCAACCAGGCGACACTTCACAGACATAATTTGATAATGAGAGTCGGATCCCAGCCCCCTCTCCTCCAAGCCCTCTGATGCTGTCTTTTCTGTCTTGCAGAGTCAAGGCACAGGCGTGAGGGTGACCCGGTCCCGACCCCCGCCTCTCCCGCCTCGTCTCCTCCCCCTTGTTCTCGGACCTGTCCCTCTCCAGGCGTGCAGCCCTCTTGGCGGCTCCTCCCGTGTTCTGACGCCCTCCTGGCCTCAGGGCCTTTACACGCGCTGCTGCTTCAGTCCAGGTGCTCTTTGCTAGTTATCCAAATCGGCTATAATAAAGCACCCATGACTGGGTGACTTCAAACAACAGGAATATGTTGCCTCACCATGGTGGAGGCTGGAAGTCTGAAATCGAGGAGTCCGCGGGGCCATGCTCTGAGGGTTAGGGGTGTCCTCTCTGGCCCCTTCTAGCTCCTGGTGTCTGCCAGCGCGCCTTGGCTTTCTCTCACTTCAGTCACATGGCCATTTTCTCCCCGTGTGCCTTCACAATGTCCTCCTTCTGTGCCCATCTGTCTCTCTACCCAAATTTCCTCTTGATATAAGGACCCAGGTCGTATTGGATTAGGACCCATCCTAAAGTGAAAGTGAAAGTCATTCAGTCATGTCCGACTCTTTGCAACTGGTCCATGGAATTCTCCAGGCCAACATACTGGAGTGGGTAGCCTTTCCTTTCTCCGGGGGATCTTCCCAACCCAGGGATCGAACCCAGGTCTCCTGCATTGTGGGCAGATTCTTTACCAGCTGAGCCATAGGGAAGCCCAAGAATACTGGAGTGGGCAGCCTATCCCTTCTCCAGGGGACCCTCCCTCCTCAGGAATTGCACCAGGGTCTCCTGCATTGCAGGTGGATTCTCTACCAACAGAGCTGTGAGGGAAGCCCACGTAAGACCTCCTTTTAAACTGATTACCTCTACAAAGACCTTATTTCCAAGCAATTTCACAGCCTGAGTTACTCGGCTCCAGGACTTCGGCGTATCTTTCAGCGGGAGGCACCCAGTTCATCCCATAGCAGTCTTCTCCCTGGCATCCCCGTGACCTACACTCTCACCCGTGTGTTTATCACCCTGTGTTACTGAAGCCTTCTCTGCCACCTCATCACAAATCCCACCCTCCTCCCCGCTGTCACCTTCTGTCCCCCCTCCATGCTTTATCTTTCCCCCAGATTCCATGCCACCCATCTCACCCGCTAGTCATCCTCCTTATTAATCTTGTTTTTGTCTGTCTCACTAGATACATCACCAGCTCCACAAAGGCAGTGATTGCACCTACTTGAGTCACTGCTGTTTTCCCAGTGCCTGAAACGGCACTTGACACGTGGTAGGCACTCAGTAAATGTTCATTAGATACATCATCTGTAACCCTCATAGCAGTCTTGAAGTTATCAGAGTGATGCTCACCCTCTATTTCATAAATGAGGCAACTGATGCTTGAAAAGATTAGGTCCCTTGCTCAAGATAATATACCTAATGAGTTTGGGAACTGGTATCCAAACCAGGTCAAATTGACTCTAAAACCTGTGCTCTAGCCATTACCCTGCACTGCCCAGGGCAGAAGGAAGGACTTCCTGCAGATGTGTGGAGAATTCTGCAGCTGCTGAAAATATTGTGTTTTTTTCCCCTCCAGATAAAACAGCACTTGAAGAACATCATCAAAATGTAAATCTTCAAGTCTAGGTAAGTGGTCTGGCTCAGCTCACAATGTCACTCAGACAACTGCGACATTAGAATACATTTTGTGTATCTCCAGAATGAAAAAAAAAAAAAAAATCCAATTAAGCAAACTACTCTTTGGCTCAGGTGATGGTTTTATTTCTCTGGGCAGATTAGAAAACCAAGACGCATATGCAATCTGAGTTCCCAGACATCTGGAAGGTAGGCATGTGTTGCTGCTTTAAAATTTTAGGCACAGGGGCTTCCAAACCAGAGTGAAACTTGAATGTCAAATTAACAGATGCTGTGGTTATAGCCCCCAAACCCTCACTTAACCAGCAAACACATGTACTGCCTTTCCACAGGCAAAGCAAGTTAAACACTGATCTCACTAAATCAAGCCCCAAACCTGCCAGCGAAGCAAAGGAAGTTGTTTCTATTTGAATTATCCAGATTGGCTGTCAGCACGGATCACGTCCACTGGATAATTGCTCATCTTTCCTCCTTGCTCTGCTTGCAAAGCCACAGTCTAGGAGTCACTGTTCAGTGGAAATCACCCACCGCTGACATGTTCCTGTCACAGCAATGATCTCGCAATCCGTCAAGAACATTAACTGGAGCTGATGGTCGTGTGAAGCTGTGTCCACCATCATCAAGCATGGGGCTAATCATGGGTGCTGGGACAGAAAGAGATTGTCAAGCTGGACACAGGACAAGTTCACCATATAGAGGCTTACGGTATTTGGATAATAAAAAGAAAAAAAAAATTAAGAAGGGAGACTCAGGTGCCAGAATTCAGCATAATGACCAACTAAGTAAGAAAAAAAAAAAAAAGAATACCATTTCTAGCCTTGGAACTGTAAACATAAATGCCTTGGGCTAGCTGAATGTGTTGATCAGGTTTTGGATAGTTATGTGAGTTTGGTTATTTGTTTGTTGCCTCTTTAAGCCTGGCTTCATGGGGATGTCCTTGGTGACGGTGAATTGCACATTGCAAACACTGCCTCATGGGAAAAATTGATTCTCATACCCTAACCTACACCCCATGGAAAGGAAGATCCTTAGCCTCTGCCATGGAGACCTTTTAACCTACAGAAGTCCCAAGTCTCCAAGGACAGCTGCAAATCTTGTTTTGCACAGCAGATGGAATTTAAGAAAAGGGAAGACAAGCTGCTGCCTGGCAGACTTTGGGCCATTCTGATGCCAGCACTGACCTCTCATTGGTTCCACTAGCAACGGGCCATCACTTTTCTTCCTGACATGCTCCTCCTTAAGCTCCTCCGGGGACTCTGGCCTTGATATTAGTCATATTTCCCAATTCTGTGTGAAATTGGTCAGAGGCCAAAAATGACTTTTAGTGTGGCGGGTGTTAAATCTTGCTTTATGGCCGTCACTTTGCACCTCCCTAGCTTGGGTAGGCCTTAGAGATTACCGTACATTTTAGTTCAGTTTCATCATTCCCATATATTTGCAGTTCCAGGGAATATTGCTTTCTTAAGCCTACAAACTTTTATTACTCTATCCAAAGATGAGGATAAAGTTTCAAAATTTATTGCCCAACCTGCTTCTGTGAAATACACCCACATCCACAAGCATGAAGCTGAACGCACCAATTTGCCCAGACAGGCACGAACCAGTCAATCACCACCTGTGAATATGCGAGCAGTTGACGTGTCGCGGTCGCGCAGATGCAGATGGTTGTGCGTGGATGCATACTACAGCCTCCTTTTAACCGTTTTTGAGACAAGTACTGTATTACCGATCAAACATTTGGACTTGCATCTCTATTCACAAAGGAGTTCCCTCCTGTTGCCTTTAATGGATAGAAATGTTTCAAATCTCTAAGATGTTGAAAACACTGGTGAGATGGAACCAAATAAAACATTACAGTTACAAAACTTGCAGCAATTTCTTCTATGTTCAAAGCATATGAAATCAGATAGAAAAGACATGATATTCACTGAAATGTTTTGTTTGGAAAACACCTGTGTTGGATTTAGACCAACCCTCTCCCAGTCAACAAATGGGTTTTCCAGTGACTCATACTATCTTCTAAGTAAAAACCTTTAAAAGAAACATGCAAATTCCATTCAGAATGTTAAGGAGAGGACTTGGTATAAAAGACACCAATATTACTAGCTAAAATAGTATCCAATATAGCAGAACACATCACTTATGGGAATGTGTTATGTGAACACATGTTAATGTGAGTATGTGAACACATCACTTATGGGACTTCATAGGAATTTTATATTGTTTTTATATTGTTTTAAAATACATACTGGGTCTAAGCAACAATTCTGTATTAATACTCTGTTTAGAATACACTTGCTTTCCAGGTGGAACTGACGGTAAAGTGCCATCATCTGCAGTCGCCATCTGCCTACCAATGCAGGAAATGCAAGAGACACGGGTTCGATCCCTGGGTCGGGAAGATCCCCTGGAGGAGCGCATGGCAACCCACTCCAGTATTCTTGCCTGGAGAATCCCAGGGACAGAGGAGCCTGGAGGGCTACTGTCTGTAGGGTCACACAGAACTGGACATGACTGAAGTGACTTAGCACAGCAGCGAGTACACTTGACCCTCTAAAGAGCGCAAGGAGTGAGGCAAGAGACCGAGCGGTACTCGGGGAACAGCTGGGCTTGGGCGGCCGCTCTGGCTTTTCTCCTTTGTTCCTTACCCCTGGAGTGCTGAGGAGGAGTTTGGTCACATCTAAATAGAGGTGGGGCCTGTGTCCTTGGCTCCTAACAAGAGTGCTTATTATTTGTGGTGTCCCCTAAACACACTCCTGATAGTTTATCTCACAAAATACCTCAGGGTGGGCTGGTCATCCCTAATACTCTCAGGGTGGGGACTGGCTATGCCAGAAAGGCTGAAAGTATTGTTAGAGGGTGGAGGCTTTGGTCTTGAGGTATCAGTTTATCTAGAGACTGAGTCCAACCACATGGACAACCAACCAATCATGACTATGTAACGAAGCCTCAATAAAACTCTGTACACCAAGCTTGAGTGGACTTCACCCTGAGGATGATGGAAGAGCGGGTTTAGAACCCTCCTAGATGCTATCCAATGAGTCGCTTCCTTTGGTTGGTCTTAATTTGTATCTTTTTCCTATAATAATCATGGATCAGTTCAGTTCAGTTGCTCAGTTGTGTCTGACTCTTTGCAACCCCATGGACTGCAGCACACCAAGCTTCCCTGTCCATCACCAACTCCCAGAGTTTACTCAAACTCATGTTCATTGCACTGATGATGCCATCCAACCATCTCATCCTCTGTCGTCCCCTTCTCCTCCTGCCTTCAATCTTTCCCAGCATCAGGATCTTTTCCAATGAGTTGGTTCTTCACATCAGGTGGCCAGAATATTGGAATTTCAGGTTTAGCATCAGTCCTTCCAATGAACATTCAAGACTGATTTCCTTTAGGATGGACTGGTGGGATCTCCCTGCAGCCCAAAAGACTTTCAAGAGTCTTCTCCAACATCACAGTTCAAAAGCATCAGTTCTTTGGTGTTCAGCTTTCTTTATAACCTAGCTCTCACATCCATACATGACTACTGGAAAAAAACGCAGCTTAGACTAGACGGATCTTTGTTGCTAAAGTAATGTCTGCTTTTTAATAGGCTGTCTAGGTTGGTCATAGTTTTTCTTCCAAGGAGCAAGCATCTTTTAATTTCATGGCTGCAGTCACCATCTGCAGTGATTTTGGAGCCTGCCAAAATAAAGTGTCTCACTGTTTCCATTGTTTCACCATCTATTTGCTATGAAGTGATGGGACCGGATGCCATGATCTTAGTTTTCTGAATGTTGAGTTTTAAGTCAACTTTTTCACTCTCATCTTTCACTTTCATCAAGAGGTACGTTAGTTCTTCTTTGCTTTCTGCCATAAGGGTGTTGTCATCTGCGTATCTGAGATTATTGATATTTCTCCCGGCAATCTTGATCCCAGCTTGTGCTTCATCCAGCCCACCATTTCTCATGATGTACTCTGCATATAAGTTAAATAAGCAAGGTGACAACATACAGCCTTGACGTACTCCTTTCCCTATTTGGAAGCAGTCTGTTGTTCCATGTCCAGTTCTAACTGTTGCTTCTTTATATGAGTATAATAGATTTTAATGAATTCTGTGAGTCTTTCTAGTGAGTTTTTGAACTTAAGGGGATGTAAATAATTATTTTTATATACGTTTCTCTGTTCCTAGTTCCTGTTAACCTTTGCCCTTTGATCTGAGCTTATGATACAGAACTCTTAAATCCCTTGGAGTTTCCTGGGTGACAGGACCATCTTTTGTTCCAATGAGCCAGCCCTTGGTGGGCTTCTGGATGAGGGCTGGTCACTAGAAATGTGAAACCATGTCTAGAAGCTTGGGACTTCTGGCCCGATTTTCCATCTTCTAGAGAAGGGAAGGAGGCTGAAAAACTAGTTAATAACCAAGCGTGGCTACATGCTGAAGCTGCCGTAAAAAACAAATCACCGAACTACAGAGAGTCTGGGAGTTGATGAACACTTCTCTGTGCTGAGTGGGTGTTTTAATCAAACTCCACAGGGAGAAGGAGCTCCTCTACTCAGGAGTTTTCCAGACCTTCCCCAATGTATCTGTTTATCAGACATTTCATTTGTATCTTTTAACATATTCTTTTCAATAAACTGGCAGTAGTAAGTAAGGATCTTCCCTGTAGCTCAAACGGTAAAGAATCTGCCTGCAATGCAGGAGACCTGGGTTCGCTCCCTGGGTCAGGAAGATCCTCTGGAGAAGGGAATGGAAATCCACTCCAAAATTCTTGCCTGGAGAATCCCATGGATAGAGGAGCCTGATGGGCTACAGTTTGTGGGGTCGCAAAGAGTCAGACACGGCTGAGCTACTAACTCACCGCTAACCAGTAAGTAAACTCTCTTCCTGGGTTCTGAGCAAAGCTTGAGCAAATTGTTGACCCCAAGAAGGGGATCATGAGAAACTTTGATTTGCAGCCCCATCAGATGGAAGTGGTGGGTAACCTGGGGACCTAGTATGTGCAACTGACATCTAATACGGGAGCAGTCTTGTGGGACTAAGCCCTTAATTTATGGAATCAGAATTGAACTGAATTGTAGGGCATCCAACTAGTGGCAGAGACTTGATTAGTATGGGGTAAAAAAATTCTACAAATCTGGTAACAGGAGTGTCGAGGGTGAGAGTCAAGGAAACAGTGAGCGTTTTCCTCGACACGGTGATTTGGGGAAACTCCTGAACCTGTAGTTGGTGTCAGAAATTCGGAGCAGACTGGCAGTCTGCAGGACTGACACCTTAACTTCAGAGCTTGCTTATTTCCTGGGTGGCCTCCACATCTGATGTCCAGACTTCAGCCGGACTAACAAGACCTATTCAAGAGATATTATTTGTGGACTGTGATGAAGGTCATTCCTCAGGTTCACAGAAGAAGTGCCCCTGCACTTGAATTTGGTGGGAGAGAGCTAAAGAAGAAATGCTCTTGTCTCTCTCTCTTTCTTTCTTTTTTTTTCATTTTCTTACCCAAGGCCCAGGTAGTACAGGAGTAGCCAAGCCCTGATTGGGTCAAAGGAGTAGGGAGGAGAAACACGGGCACATGGAGTAGGTGACAGAAAGGGAAAGACAGGAAGATGGGGAGAAAGGTGTGTGGAGCCCTGTCCGGAGTGATCCTTCTGCTGCCCAAACATCCATCAGCCAGAGAGATTTTAGCTTCTCACAGCCTCACCATGCTCTCCATAATCCATGTGCTAAGACACCCAGTAATTACACAACAGATGATTTATTTTTCATAATATTTTCACTAAAGTATTTCAGAGGGCCATATTGACGGAGGTGGTTCTGAGCCTGTGTTGGAGGTAGAAACAGAAATTACATATTACTTTGGGGGCAGATATGGATATGAAGTCTAGTAAAAATCAAATCACTTGTAGGCCTATTCTCCTTTTTGTACGCCAGTTTTGGAGAATAAAGTATCAGCAGAAATGCCTCATCACTAGCAGCAGAAAATTCTAAGGAGAAGTGAACAAATAGGAAATGAAATGACGTGAGGAAACCAATGAGGGGCAATGATGTTTTTTAAATTAAAAACTGAAATATATACCTGCTGAAAAGGGGAAATTAAACAAACACAGCATGATGGAGGATGATATAAGAAAAATATTTCACCCAGAAAAATGTTCAGGATGATATCAAGGGTTCCTCTGAAATTGATAAAAATCCTTTTCCTTCATTTCTTCTCTCTCCCTCAGAAACTGTACCTTTTCATTAGAAGTCAGCCATGTGAAGGAATCACTGATAGCTGCAATATTTCATCTTGTATTTTTTAATCAGTCACTGCAATGCGTGTGCAGCTCATAAACTGTGTTGTGGTTTCTAGGAACTTTCTCGATGGCTCGGCGCTGCTGTTCCGAGGCTGGGCACCAGGGGCAGTGATGATCCTGGGAGAGCAAGGTGAGCTGCCAAGAGGGAGCTGGGTTCAGTTCAGTCCAGTCGCTCCTCGTGTTCCACTCTTTGCGACCCCATGAATTGCAGCACGCCAGGCCTCCCTGTCCATCACCAACTCCCGGAGCTGGGTTGGTCAGCCTCTGATGGTGAAGGGAAACGCACAACTGTTGACATGGTTAGAGACTGTCTAAACATTTATCAAGGTTGCTTCATTTTTACCTTTTGTTTCCACAGTGAAAATTATGAGCTATACTGTATAACTGTAAACGACACTCGTAATCTCCTAAGGCCTGATCCTTTAATATATTTGATTGCACTTTTTTCCCCTGCTCAACTGATTGGTTGAAAACTCGCCTTGTAGATCAGGACATTCAGTCTCTGAGAGAGTGTCTAAACGGAATTCACCATGACCCTGGACTTGCAACTTGTAACCTAGCGTGCTGCAGTCCTTGGGGTCACAAAGAGCTGGACGCAACTGAGCAACTGAAGAACAACAATAGCAGATGGGCTTGTAAATGGATTTTCTCCGAGACACGCAATACTGTGATACAAGCACTGATACAAGCACTGATAATGCAAGCTGACATTCACTGGCAACATATTAACTCCTGGGCTCTCTTATGAGTGCTTTTTGTATATTTGCTCACTTAATTTCCATAACAATCATGAGATAGGAAATAACATTGTATCTGTTTTACTGAAGAGGAAGCAGTGACATAGGGAATGTGAATATGTCACTCAAAGTTGCAAAGCTAGGCATTGTCAGAGTGGGGATTTGAACAGAGACAGTCTGCCTCCAGAACCTGGGCTGTCCTGCCCTACACGCCTGTTCTATTGTGATAAAGGAGCACCGTGCAAACCAGGAGAAGCACGTGCAATGATCCCAAGTAGATTCTTCTCCTAATCTGTGGAGTGGGAAAGAGAAGCGAGGGTTGAATAAATGATTCTGAAACTACTTCAGTCTGTGGCATTTTATGAATATCCCACTCTCAAGGGGCAAAGGCAGCATTTCTATCACTGGATAAATTTGTCTTAACCTCATCCCAGCTTTGGTCATAATCTAGGTAAAAACATAGGATACAAATCGATATACACGACCTAGCACTCAGTTGCTTCGGTCGTGTCCGGCTCTTTGTGACCCCAAGGACTGTAGCCCACCAGGCTCTGCTGTCCATGGGATTTCCCCAGCAAAAATATTGGAGTGGGTTGCCATGCCCTCCTCCAGGGGATCTTCCCAAGCCAGGAATCAAATCTTCATCTTCTGTGTCTCTTGCATGGCAGGCAGATTCTTTACTGTTAAGTCACTGGGAAAGCCCATACATGAACTTAGTTATCCATAAAATATATTTACATATTATGCATATGAATATAAGTGAATATTTTTATTCTCTCTCTTCCCTGGTGGCTCAGAGGTTAAAGCGTCTGCCTCCAATGCGGGAGACTCTGGGTTCGATCCCCGGTTTGGGAAGATCCCCTGGAGAAGGAAATGGCAATCCACTCCAGTATTATTGCCTGGAGAATCCCATGGACAGAGAAGCCTAGTAGGTTACAGTCCATGGGGTCGCAAAGAGTCGGACACGACTGAGCGACTTCACCTTCACCTTCACCTTCACCTATATAACAAAAAGAAAGACAAAAGACAAACAGTGGCTAAATTTTGTTGTGGCATCATGCCCTCTCTTTATAACTCTCTAATTTTCAGATTTTCTTCAATGTGAATGTGTTTTCAAATGAACTCCGTTCTGAACCATGGGAAACAGCACAGCCACATTAAGTCTGAGTCTAGCTTTAGTGCCTCACATATGGCAGCTCGTGGCTCTGGCTCTTTGAATGTCATTTCCAGCCCCTTCCTGAATTGAATGTGCTCAGCAAAGTGAGACATCGTCTGTGCCTAAACCCTGCATCACTCCTCTCAGCACTGGGGTAGCAGAGACCGTGGTTTCCAGAAGTCTGAAGCCAAGAAGGCAGTGCCCAGGACAATAGTCTGGTGGTGTGTGAAATTAAGCAGGTGCTTTAAAAGACAAATCAAGATACCACCTTCACTGAAGATTTTCCTCCCTCAGTGACACTTTTGTAGAAAGGGATATTGAGAACTTTCAGCAGAAAAGTTATTGACATATGAAGACCAATTAACCACATGGACGTCCACCCCTGAGTTGTACAACGTGAAGGTCTGTTCACTCAGTAATTTCCTCTCCCCGAAAAGAAAAAAAAAAAATCTGAGGTCACAGCCTGAATTCCAGGCTCTTGTCTCAGAAGAGGTATCCTTTGCTAATTAAGCTTAAAACATCTGAACCAGCACCTCTCCGGTTAATAATTGTTACTTTAAAACGTAAAACGTCTGATATTTTCACACCAACACACCTAGAAAAGCCATTCTTTGAAATAGACATACTGCCTATACTCATTTGAATTTGTGACTACAGGATAGGTCAGTGGACCCGGGTTATGCTGCGTTCATTCATTATTTAGTTTATCTACTCAACAAACACTTATTGATTACCTACTATGTGCCTCACCGTGAGCCAAGCATTGGGCACACAATGAAAATAATACATCCCCTGATTCATGGAGCTGAGGGTCTAATGAGGGTCTATAGTCCAGTATATGGGTAACGGCTGTGCTGGATTTCGGAACCAATTTCTCAGTTCAGTTCAGTTCGGTTCAGTCGCTCAGTCGTGTCCGACAATTTCTCAGGTAGATACTAAATATTTCAAGGTATACCAGACTTTGCATAAAAGCACTTGGGTAGAAACACAGAGGAGTTTGCTTAAGTGAATGCTGACTATGGTGTTGACTAATTTATCTTCTAAAATAAAGCACTTGGTAAAAAAAAAAATATTCTGCTTACAAGTGGTTAAATGTGGCACTTCTCTAATTGGGTAAACTAGGGCAGCAGATTCACATTCTAAACAATAGCAACTTTATTTGCAAAGCATCTTTTATCTTGTTAGCCCATAACATGCTTTACAGACTCAATAAATGACCGTAATAGATTTTTATAAACATTGGTTAAAACACTGACGTCTTAATATATTTCATGTCATAAAGTATATGCGTTTTCTAAAAAAGCCCTCCAACAGTAATTTTGTCAGTACTTTCATTAAAAGCTGTCACTTGCCCTTCATAAAACGTGTCAATCAGACACAGGATGGTGGTTGTTTTCTCTCGATAGTGCCACAGGTTTTTTTTTTGATGATGTCTTAGGCATGGGTCTTCTTGGGGGCTTTACCCTCCTTTTCTCTGACTTCATTTTAGAGAAATGCAGGATAAGCACAGGATCACCTTTCTGGGTGGTGATCCTATTGTGATCTTGGTGTAATGTTAATGAGCCCAAAATGAACCTGATGTTAATTTAGTGACTTGTGAGTAAGTATCTGGAGTTGAACTTGCAAAAAATGCAATCACGCTGCAGGCAGGGCTCAGTGCTCTGGATGGCCCCAGCTGCTAGTCAGCGCCTCGAGGGCATTCAAAGCCCAGCTGGAGAGAGGGGGCTTCGCAGGAAGTGCGAGGACACGTTCCCTGATGCCTCCACTCTGATCCTCTACTGTTTGGGGATATATGATACAGAAACAATTTCAGGAAGAGTTTTGTAAAACAGGAAAGGAGCACATCTTGGCGGGGGGCTGGGAGGGGGGAGGGAAGAAGTAAGGAAGTTCTTTATTTCGCTTTTCTCTTTTGTCATTTTGCATGTGTCTCATCTGATAGACCACAGAAAGTACTGTTAGTCTCTCAGTCATGTCAGACTCTTTGCGACCCCATGGGCTGTAGCCCGCCAGGCTCCTATGTCCATGGGATTCTCCAAGCAAGAATACTGCTGCTGCTGCTGCTGCTGCTGCTAAGTCAAGAATACTGCAGTGGGTTGTCATTCCCTTCTCCAGAGGATCTTCCTGACACAGGGATTGAACCTGGGTCTCCCACCTTGCAGGCAGATTCTTTACCATCTGAGCCACCAGGGAAGCCCAGGATTTTTCCATAGAGTGTGTATTCATTCTGCATGATGACATCACACTTAGAGATACCACTGGACATCTGATAATATAGAGGACCACGCCTAGGAACAACAGTTGGAACTTGAAATTTGAAATAGTGGAATGAGTCCTGTTAATAACAGTGATAACGTATTTTTGATAAAAGAATATTGGAGTGGGTTGCCATGCCCTCTTTTAGGGGATCTTCCTAACCCAGAGATTGAACCCAGGTTTCCCGCATTGCAGGCAAATTTTTCACCATCTGAACCACCAGGAAAGGCTAAGAAAATGTTACTGAGGTGCTAAGTCATTGTCGCTATTATGCTTCTTTGATACTCCTGAATTAGGTTTACTTGGATCCTTATATCTTGGAAAATAGTTGGGTAAGGAGGAGACAGAAACATACATGAGTGTTTGGAGCTGCATTTTTCTTTCTTCAGAATACAGAGAGGCTGATGGAAAGTGTTTGATCATTCGCTTGCTTAAGCAATGCCTATGATATTTTGACATTGCCGCTTCGTTGATGATAAATAATTTAATGTCTAAAATGTGCATGTATTAGAATTCCCTGGAGCCAATGCCTGAATATATTGAAAATTCATATCATCAAAAGGATTTATTTGGTCTATTTTATTATAGTTATGCAAACGATAACTTCATAAACTTCACAAACCGTTTGACTGATTGTGGGAAGGAGATGGAAAGGGGTCCCTAACATTAGGGTCAGGGGTAATTTTCACATGGGGCTTCCTTGATGTTCAGTAGTACAGAATTAGCCTCCCAGTGCAGGAGACACAGGTTTGATCTCTGGTCCAGAAAGATCCCCTGGGGAAGGAAATGGGTTACAGTCTATGGGGCTGCAAAGCGACACAGCATGTTGACTGTACAAAAACAATATCCACATGTGTCTGCACCCATTATTCTAATTAAACATGCATATCTCCATTCTAGACCTCACTCCATCTTCAAGTTTCTTTGGTAAATTTATGCAAATAGCTTTCATACTTTGCATGTCACTTTTCCCAGCTGTAAACTGGGAACAGATAGTACCCACCTGCTGCTGCTGCTGCTAAGTCGCCTCAGTCGTGTCCAACTCTGTGCAACCCCATAGACGGTAGCCTACCAGGCTCCAGCATCCCTGGGATTATCCAGGCAAGAACACTGGAATGGGTTGCCATTTCCTTCTCCAATGCATGAAAGTGAAAAGTGAAAGTGAAGTCACTGAGTCGTGTCCAACTCTCAGTGACCCCATGGACTGCAGCCTACCAGGCTCCTCCATCCATGGGATTCTCCAGGCAAGAGTACTGGAGTGGGGTGCCATTGCCTTCTCCAGTACCCACCTACCCTATACATATTTATTTTTGCAAGGTTATAAATAGCACCAAAGGAGAAAATATATGCAGATTTATTGTGAAAAGTATAAGGAATTACAAGCATTTAATAGTCTGTTGCTATCCAAAATGATTTGAGTGTAGCTGTTCCCTGTCCTAATAATCTCTAGAGAATATGAAAGCTCTATGGAGGAGCTGCTTTCAGTGACTTTCTAGATAAGAAATAGACACCCCGGAAGGGACAAGCAGAAGTGTATGAATAAGTATGTGGTCAGAGCTGCCAGCAGCCAAAATAGATTTTACAGCAATTCATTCTCTCCCTGTAAACTCCAGGAGAGGGAGAGAGAACCTGATTTCAATGGCTTCCTTTTAACCTTCCTTGACATACAATGACATTATTTCATCCCATATAATAATATGCCTGCATGCAAGTGATGATTTCCAGACTATTTTAAGTATCTCTCCCTACATACATAGTTATACACCATACAATTTGTCAGAATCCTGATTGCAACAAAACCTGATGCCTGGTCAGATGCTCATTCTCAGGTCCTCACACAGACCATATGTAATAGCAATATAGAAGAAGCAAGGTGAGTAAAAAGGAACATTAAAAGTTTTAGTCTTGTTCCCTTCCGCTTCCTTTCCACCCCTGTTCTCGGCCCATTAATGAAAGAATATAAGAAATAAGGGGCATTTAAAGTAGAAAGCTTCCCTGGTGGCTCAGACAGTAAAGAATCCGCCTGCGATGCAGGAGACCTGTGTTTGATCCCTGGGTTAGTAAGCTCCCCTGGAGAAGGGAATGGCACCCCACTCCAGTATTCTTGCCTGGAGAATCCCCATGGATGGCGGAGCCTGGCGGGCTACAGTCCATGGAATCGCAGAGTCGGACGCAACTAAGCGACTAAGCACAGCACCCAGTAGGAAGGGGTTTGTCAGATTGCTTGCTGTTGCCTCAGAAGTTCTTAAAGAAGGGACTCACAAGTCTCCTAAGGGAACAACGTCTTCCCCTACCTGGGGATATGCTTCCTCAAAACCCAACTACACAGAGAGAGAACACCTTCTCTCTAGGAAGGACTGATGGTTTATATCAAGCTGGCAATTAACTAGGGAAGGAACCAGGCTGTAACTACCAGTATTTGAAACAGTTGACAGAAAGTGGAAAATTGAGACCACTGATGGAAGATTTTATACAAAACAAGATGGAACTCCCAAACACTCTTGCGGGCTGTAGCAGAGAGGGTTATAAACTCACCCACACATGTTTCTTTTCCCTCTTAAGCTCACTGCCATAGTCCACTCTCCTCCATCTTTCCAGTGATCTGTGCCGTGTCTGCCTTGACGTACTCCTTTCCCTATTTGGAAGCAGTCTGTTGTTCCATGTCCAGTTCTAACTGTTGCTTCTTTATATGAGTATAATAGATTTTAATGAATTCTGTGAGTCTTTCTAGTGAGTTTTTGAACTTAAGGGGATGTAAATAATTATTTTTATATACGTTTCTCTGTTCCTAGTTCCTGTTACCTTTGCCCTTTGATCTGAGCTTATGATACAGAACTCTTAAATCCCTTGGAGTTTCCTGGGTGACAGGACCATCTTTTGTTCCAATGAGCCAGCCCTTGGTGGGCTTCTGGATGAGGGCTGGTCACTAGAAATGTGAAACCATGTCTAGAAGCTTGGGACTTCTGGCCCGATTTTCCATCTTCTAGAGAAGGGAAGGAGGCTGAAAAACTAGTTAATAACCAAGCGTGGCTACATGCTGAAGCTGCCGTAAAAAACAAATCACCGAACTACAGAGAGTCTGGGAGTTGATGAACACTTCTCTGTGCTGAGTGGGTGTTTTAATCAAACTCCACAGGGAGAAGGAGCTCCTCTACTCAGGAGTTTTCCAGACCTTCCCCAATGTATCTGTTTATCAGACATTTCATTTGTATCTTTTAACATATTCTTTTCAATAAACTGGCAGTAGTAAGTAAGGATCTTCCCTGTAGCTCAAACGGTAAAGAATCTGCCTGCAATGCAGGAGACCTGGGTTCGCTCCCTGGGTCAGGAAGATCCTCTGGAGAAGGGAATGGAAATCCACTCCAAAATTCTTGCCTGGAGAATCCCATGGATAGAGGAGCCTGATGGGCTACAGTTTGTGGGGTCGCAAAGAGTCGGACACGGCTGAGCTACTAACTCACCGCTAACCAGTAAGTAAACTCTCTTCCTGGGTTCTGAGCAAAGCTTGAGCAAATTGTTGACCCCAAGAAGGGGATCATGAGAAACTTTGATTTGCAGCCCCATCAGATGGAAGTGGTGGGTAACCTGGGGACCTAGTATGTGCAACTGACATCTAATACGGGAGCAGTCTTGTGGGACTAAGCCCTTAATTTATGGAATCAGAATTGAACTGAATTGTAGGGCATCCAACTAGTGGCAGAGACTTGATTAGTATGGGGTAAAAAAATTCTACAAATCTGGTAACAGGAGTGTCGAGGGTGAGAGTCAAGGAAACAGTGAGCGTTTTCCTCGACACGGTGATTTGGGGAAACTCCTGAACCTGTAGTTGGTGTCAGAAATTCGGAGCAGACTGGCAGTCTGCAGGACTGACACCTTAACTTCAGAGCTTGCTTATTTCCTGGGTGGCCTCCACATCTGATGTCCAGACTTCAGCCGGACTAACAAGACCTATTCAAGAGATATTATTTGTGGACTGTGATGAAGGTCATTCCTCAGGTTCACAGAAGAAGTGCCCCTGCACTTGAATTTGGTGGGAGAGAGCTAAAGAAGAAATGCTCTTGTCTCTCTCTCTTTCTTTCTTTTTTTTTCATTTTCTTACCCAAGGCCCAGGTAGTACAGGAGTAGCCAAGCCCTGATTGGGTCAAAGGAGTAGGGAGGAGAAACACGGGCACATGGGGTAGGTGACAGAAAGGGAAAGACAGGAAGATGGGGAGAAAGGTGTGTGGAGCCCTGTCCGGAGTGATCCTTCTGCTGCCCAAACATCCATCAGCCAGAGAGATTTTAGCTTCTCACAGCCTCACCATGCTCTCCATAATCCATGTGCTAAGACACCCAGTAATTACACAACAGATGATTTATTTTTCATAATATTTTCACTAAAGTATTTCAGAGGGCCATATTGACGGAGGTGGTTCTGAGCCTGTGTTGGAGGTAGAAACAGAAATTACATATTACTTTGGGGGCAGATATGGATATGAAGTCTAGTAAAAATCAAATCACTTGTAGGCCTATTCTCCTTTTTGTACGCCAGTTTTGGAGAATAAAGTATCAGCAGAAATGCCTCATCACTAGCAGCAGAAAATTCTAAGGAGAAGTGAACAAATAGGAAATGAAATGACGTGAGGAAACCAATGAGGGGCAATGATGTTTTTTAAATTAAAAACTGAAATATATACCTGCTGAAAAGGGGAAATTAAACAAACACAGCATGATGGAGGATGATATAAGAAAAATATTTCACCCAGAAAAATGTTCAGGATGATATCAAGGGTTCCTCTGAAATTGATAAAAATCCTTTTCCTTCATTTCTTCTCTCTCCCTCAGAAACTGTACCTTTTCATTAGAAGTCAGCCATGTGAAGGAATCACTGATAGCTGCAATATTTCATCTTGTATTTTTTAATCAGTCACTGCAATGCGTGTGCAGCTCATAAACTGTGTTGTGGTTTCTAGGAACTTTCTCGATGGCTCGGCGCTGCTGTTCCGAGGCTGGGCACCAGGGGCAGTGATGATCCTGGGAGAGCAAGGTGAGCTGCCAAGAGGGAGCTGGGTTCAGTTCAGTCCAGTCGCTCCTCGTGTTCCACTCTTTGCGACCCCATGAATTGCAGCACGCCAGGCCTCCCTGTCCATCACCAACTCCCGGAGCTGGGTTGGTCAGCCTCTGATGGTGAAGGGAAACGCACAACTGTTGACACGGTTAGAGACTGTCTAAACATTTATCAAGGTTGCTTCATTTTTACCTTTTGTTTCCACAGTGAAAATTATGAGCTATACTGTATAACTGTAAACGACACTCGTAATCTCCTAAGGCCTGATCCTTTAATATATTTGATTGCACTTTTTTCCCCTGCTCAACTGATTGGTTGAAAACTCGCCTTGTAGATCAGGACATTCAGTCTCTGAGAGAGTGTCTAAACGGAATTCACCATGACCCTGGACTTGCAACTTGTAACCTAGCGTGCTGCAGTCCTTGGGGTCACAAAGAGCTGGACGCAACTGAGCAACTGAAGAACAACAATAGCAGATGGGCTTGTAAATGGATTTTCTCCGAGACACGCAATACTGTGATACAAGCACTGATACAAGCACTGATAATGCAAGCTGACATTCACTGGCAACATATTAACTCCTGGGCTCTCTTATGAATGCTTTTTGTATATTTGCTCACTTAATTTCCATAACAATCATGAGATAGGAAATAACATTGTATCTGTTTTACTGAAGAGGAAGCAGTGACATAGGGAATGTGAATATGTCACTCAAAGTTGCAAAGCTAGGCATTGTCAGAGTGGGGATTTGAACAGAGACAGTCTGCCTCCAGAACCTGGGCTGTCCTGCCCTACACGCCTGTTCTATTGTGATAAAGGAGCACCGTGCAAACCAGGAGAAGCACGTGCAATGATCCCAAGTAGATTCTTCTCCTAATCTGTGGAGTGGGAAAGAGAAGCGAGGGTTGAATAAATGATTCTGAAACTACTTCAGTCTGTGGCATTTTATGAATATCCCACTCTCAAGGGGCAAAGGCAGCATTTCTATCACTGGATAAATTTGTCTTAACCTCATCCCAGCTTTGGTCATAATCTAGGTAAAAACATAGGATACAAATCGATATACACGACCTAGCACTCAGTTGCTTCGGTCGTGTCCGGCTCTTTGTGACCCCAAGGACTGTAGCCCACCAGGCTCTGCTGTCCATGGGATTTCCCCAGCAAAAATATTGGAGTGGGTTGCCATGCCCTCCTCCAGGGGATCTTCCCAAGCCAGGAATCAAATCTTCATCTTCTGTGTCTCTTGCATGGCAGGCAGATTCTTTACTGTTAAGTCACTGGGAAAGCCCATACATGAACTTAGTTATCCATAAAATATATTTACATATTATGCATATGAATATAAGTGAATATTTTTATTCTCTCTCTTCCCTGGTGGCTCAGAGGTTAAAGCGTCTGCCTCCAATGCGGGAGACTCTGGGTTCGATCCCCGGTTTGGGAAGATCCCCTGGAGAAGGAAATGGCAATCCACTCCAGTATTATTGCCTGGAGAATCCCATGGACAGAGAAGCCTAGTAGGTTACAGTCCATGGGGTCGCAAAGAGTCGGACACGACTGAGCGACTTCACCTTCACCTTCACCTTCACCTATATAACAAAAAGAAAGACAAAAGACAAACAGTGGCTAAATTTTGTTGTGGCATCATGCCCTCTCTTTATAACTCTCTAATTTTCAGATTTTCTTCAATGTGAATGTGTTTTCAAATGAACTCCGTTCTGAACCATGGGAAACAGCACAGCCACATTAAGTCTGAGTCTAGCTTTAGTGCCTCACATATGGCAGCTCGTGGCTCTGGCTCTTTGAATGTCATTTCCAGCCCCTTCCTGAATTGAATGTGCTCAGCAAAGTGAGACATCGTCTGTGCCTAAACCCTGCATCACTCCTCTCAGCACTGGGGTAGCAGAGACCGTGGTTTCCAGAAGTCTGAAGCCAAGAAGGCAGTGCCCAGGACAATAGTCTGGTGGTGTGTGAAATTAAGCAGGTGCTTTAAAAGACAAATCAAGATACCACCTTCACTGAAGATTTTCCTCCCTCAGTGACACTTTTGTAGAAAGGGATATTGAGAACTTTCAGCAGAAAAGTTATTGACATATGAAGACCAATTAACCACATGGACGTCCACCCCTGAGTTGTACAACGTGAAGGTCTGTTCACTCAGTAATTTCCTCTCCCCGAAAAGAAAAAAAAAAAATCTGAGGTCACAGCCTGAATTCCAGGCTCTTGTCTCAGAAGAGGTATCCTTTGCTAATTAAGCTTAAAACATCTGAACCAGCACCTCTCCGGTTAATAATTGTTACTTTAAAACGTAAAACGTCTGATATTTTCACACCAACACACCTAGAAAAGCCATTCTTTGAAATAGACATACTGCCTATACTCATTTGAATTTGTGACTACAGGATAGGTCAGTGGACCCGGGTTATGCTGCGTTCATTCATTATTTAGTTTATCTACTCAACAAACACTTATTGATTACCTACTATGTGCCTCACCGTGAGCCAAGCATTGGGCACACAATGAAAATAATACATCCCCTGATTCATGGAGCTGAGGGTCTAATGAGGGTCTATAGTCCAGTATATGGGTAACGGCTGTGCTGGATTTCGGAACCAATTTCTCAGTTCAGTTCAGTTCGGTTCAGTCGCTCAGTCGTGTCCGACAATTTCTCAGGTAGATACTAAATATTTCAAGGTATACCAGACTTTGCATAAAAGCACTTGGGTAGAAACACAGAGGAGTTTGCTTAAGTGAATGCTGACTATGGTGTTGACTAATTTATCTTCTAAAATAAAGCACTTGGTAAAAAAAAAAAAAATCTGCTTACAAGTGGTTAAATGTGGCACTTCTCTAATTGGGTAAACTAGGGCAGCAGATTCACATTCTAAACAATAGCAACTTTATTTGCAAAGCATCTTTTATCTTGTTAGCCCATAACATGCTTTACAGACTCAATAAATGACCGTAATAGATTTTTATAAACATTGGTTAAAACACTGACGTCTTAATATATTTCATGTCATAAAGTATATGCGTTTTCTAAAAAAGCCCTCCAACAGTAATTTTGTCAGTACTTTCATTAAAAGCTGTCACTTGCCCTTCATAAAACGTGTCAATCAGACACAGGATGGTGGTTGTTTTCTCTCGATAGTGCCACAGGTTTTTTTTTTGATGATGTCTTAGGCATGGGTCTTCTTGGGGGCTTTACCCTCCTTTTCTCTGACTTCATTTTAGAGAAATGCAGGATAAGCACAGGATCACCTTTCTGGGTGGTGATCCTATTGTGATCTTGGTGTAATGTTAATGAGCCCAAAATGAACCTGATGTTAATTTAGTGACTTGTGAGTAAGTATCTGGAGTTGAACTTGCAAAAAATGCAATCACGCTGCAGGCAGGGCTCAGTGCTCTGGATGGCCCCAGCTGCTAGTCAGCGCCTCGAGGGCATTCAAAGCCCAGCTGGAGAGAGGGGGCTTCGCAGGAAGTGCGAGGACACGTTCCCTGATGCCTCCACTCTGATCCTCTACTGTTTGGGGATATATGATACAGAAACAATTTCAGGAAGAGTTTTGTAAAACAGGAAAGGAGCACATCTTGGCGGGGGGCTGGGAGGGGGGAGGGAAGAAGTAAGGAAGTTCTTTATTTCGCTTTTCTCTTTTGTCATTTTGCATGTGTCTCATCTGATAGACCACAGAAAGTACTGTTAGTCTCTCAGTCATGTCAGACTCTTTGCGACCCCATGGGCTGTAGCCCGCCAGGCTCCTATGTCCATGGGATTCTCCAAGCAAGAATACTGCTGCTGCTGCTGCTGCTGCTGCTAAGTCAAGAATACTGCAGTGGGTTGTCATTCCCTTCTCCAGAGGATCTTCCTGACACAGGGATTGAACCTGGGTCTCCCACCTTGCAGGCAGATTCTTTACCATCTGAGCCACCAGGGAAGCCCAGGATTTTTCCATAGAGTGTGTATTCATTCTGCATGATGACATCACACTTAGAGATACCACTGGACATCTGATAATATAGAGGACCACGCCTAGGAACAACAGTTGGAACTTGAAATTTGAAATAGTGGAATGAGTCCTGTTAATAACAGTGATAACGTATTTTTGATAAAAGAATATTGGAGTGGGTTGCCATGCCCTCTTTTAGGGGATCTTCCTAACCCAGAGATTGAACCCAGGTTTCCCGCATTGCAGGCAAATTTTTCACCATCTGAACCACCAGGAAAGGCTAAGAAAATGTTACTGAGGTGCTAAGTCATTGTCGCTATTATGCTTCTTTGATACTCCTGAATTAGGTTTACTTGGATCCTTATATCTTGGAAAATAGTTGGGTAAGGAGGAGACAGAAACATACATGAGTGTTTGGAGCTGCATTTTTCTTTCTTCAGAATACAGAGAGGCTGATGGAAAGTGTTTGATCATTCGCTTGCTTAAGCAATGCCTATGATATTTTGACATTGCCGCTTCGTTGATGATAAATAATTTAATGTCTAAAATGTGCATGTATTAGAATTCCCTGGAGCCAATGCCTGAATATATTGAAAATTCATATCATCAAAAGGATTTATTTGGTCTATTTTATTATAGTTATGCAAACGATAACTTCATAAACTTCACAAACCGTTTGACTGATTGTGGGAAGGAGATGGAAAGGGGTCCCTAACATTAGGGTCAGGGGTAATTTTCACATGGGGCTTCCTTGATGTTCAGTAGTACAGAATTAGCCTCCCAGTGCAGGAGACACAGGTTTGATCTCTGGTCCAGAAAGATCCCCTGGGGAAGGAAATGGGTTACAGTCTATGGGGCTGCAAAGCGACACAGCATGTTGACTGTACAAAAACAATATCCACATGTGTCTGCACCCATTATTCTAATTAAACATGCATATCTCCATTCTAGACCTCACTCCATCTTCAAGTTTCTTTGGTAAATTTATGCAAATAGCTTTCATACTTTGCATGTCACTTTTCCCAGCTGTAAACTGGGAACAGATAGTACCCACCTGCTGCTGCTGCTGCTAAGTCGCCTCAGTCGTGTCCAACTCTGTGCAACCCCATAGACGGTAGCCTACCAGGCTCCAGCATCCCTGGGATTATCCAGGCAAGAACACTGGAATGGGTTGCCATTTCCTTCTCCAATGCATGAAAGTGAAAAGTGAAAGTGAAGTCACTGAGTCGTGTCCAACTCTCAGTGACCCCATGGACTGCAGCCTACCAGGCTCCTCCATCCATGGGATTCTCCAGGCAAGAGTACTGGAGTGGGGTGCCATTGCCTTCTCCAGTACCCACCTACCCTATACATATTTATTTTTGCAAGGTTATAAATAGCACCAAAGGAGAAAATATATGCAGATTTATTGTGAAAAGTATAAGGAATTACAAGCATTTAATAGTCTGTTGCTATCCAAAATGATTTGAGTGTAGCTGTTCCCTGTCCTAATAATCTCTAGAGAATATGAAAGCTCTATGGAGGAGCTGCTTTCAGTGACTTTCTAGATAAGAAATAGACACCCCGGAAGGGACAAGCAGAAGTGTATGAATAAGTATGTGGTCAGAGCTGCCAGCAGCCAAAATAGATTTTACAGCAATTCATTCTCTCCCTGTAAACTCCAGGAGAGGGAGAGAGAACCTGATTTCAATGGCTTCCTTTTAACCTTCCTTGACATACAATGACATTATTTCATCCCATATAATAATATGCCTGCATGCAAGTGATGATTTCCAGACTATTTTAAGTATCTCTCCCTACATACATAGTTATACACCATACAATTTGTCAGAATCCTGATTGCAACAAAACCTGATGCCTGGTCAGATGCTCATTCTCAGGTCCTCACACAGACCATATGTAATAGCAATATAGAAGAAGCAAGGTGAGTAAAAAGGAACATTAAAAGTTTTAGTCTTGTTCCCTTCCGCTTCCTTTCCACCCCTGTTCTCGGCCCATTAATGAAAGAATATAAGAAATAAGGGGCATTTAAAGTAGAAAGCTTCCCTGGTGGCTCAGACGGTAAAGAATCCACCTGCGATGCAGGAGACCTGTGTTTGATCCCTGGGTTAGTAAGCTCCCCTGGAGAAGGGAATGGCACCCCACTCCAGTATTCTTGCCTGGAGAATCCCCACGGATGGCGGAGCCTGGCGGGCTACAGTCCATGGAATCGCAGAGTCGGACGCAACTAAGCGACTAAGCACAGCACCCAGTAGGAAGGGGTTTGTCAGATTGCTTGCTGTTGCCTCAGAAGTTCTTAAAGAAGGGACTCACAAGTCTCCTAAGGGAACAACGTCTTCCCCTACCTGGGGATATGCTTCCTCAAAACCCAACTACACAGAGAGAGAACACCTTCTCTCTAGGAAGGACTGATGGTTTATATCAAGCTGGCAATTAACTAGGGAAGGAACCAGGCTGTAACTACCAGTATTTGAAACAGTTGACAGAAAGTGGAAAATTGAGACCACTGATGGAAGATTTTATACAAAACAAGATGGAACTCCCAAACACTCTTGCGGGCTGTAGCAGAGAGGGTTATAAACTCACCCACACATGTTTCTTTTCCCTCTTAAGCTCACTGCCATAGTCCACTCTCCTCCATCTTTCCAGTGATCTGTGCCGTGTCCGGGCTAATGTGGTGAAGAAGGGGTGTGCTTTCCCTTTACTCTCTTTTCCCACCCACCAGCTGAAGGGAGAGGACTCCAAGAATGTGGAGAAGGACAGAGATAATATAAGATAGGACGCAGAAAAGGAATATATGTTCGTAAGAATATAGCCTACCCTGACTGATAATAAAGGAAAGACATTTTCTCTCTACACCAAATTTGTGAGATAATTCAACTGATCAGGAAAGCACTGACTTGAAGATGTGACCCAGTGGACACCTGGAGTCTAGGCCAGTGTTCCTACAAGCTTGATCTCCAAGGCACAGCAGCAACATTACCTGGGAACATGTTACAAATGTTGTAAACCCTGCCCCAGACCTCCTGAATCAGAAACACCAATAGTGGAGCCCAACATTTTAATGGGCCTTCCTGGTAGTTAGGATGGTAAAGAATCTGCCTGCAATGCAGGAGACCTGGGTTTGATTCCTGGGTTGGGAAGATCCCCTGGAGGAGGGCATGGCAACCCACTCCAGCATTCTTGCCAGGAGAAATCCACGGACAGAGTAGCCTGGTGGGATACAGTCCATGGGGTCCCGAAGAGTCAGACATGACTGAACCGATTTAGTATGTACACACAGAGCTTTATCTGAGGCATATCTAAGGAGCCAAGATGCCCCCCAGATTCTCAAGGCTTAGAAAATGAAAGTGAAAGTCAGTTGTGTCCAGCTTTTTGCAATCCCATGGACTATACAGTCCATGAAATTCTCCAGTCCAGAATACTGGAGTGGGTAGCCTTTCCCTTCTCCAGGCAGATTCTTTACCAGCTGAGCCACAAGGGAAGTCCCTAGAAAGTTTTGTGTAATTTCCCAATAGTGTTTTGAGTACCGAGAGGGAGGGGTTCAGCACTGTGGTAGGTGGTCCTGATAGTGAGGGAGTCCAGAAGCCTGTATAGTCAGCCTCTTGTTTGATCAAAAGCTTTCCTTTCAGTCTTAAATCAAAAGAACTGTAAGGGATAAATGCTGTGCAGCCCTACTTTATTCCGGGGCATAGCAGAAGACCCTCATAAAAATGCTTAATCCCAGGACAGATTCTTACTTGGATGGAAATGGGAGAGGAAAAGCTGTGCCATTGGAATTCTGCTGCCTACCATCCTGCACCCTGACTGTCAGGTTCATAAATAACCCCACCTCCAGGCTGGCCAGTATTCATATCCTATGTAAGCGGGCAAGACGAGATTTCATGGATCAGCTGGGGAGATCTGAAGGCCTAACCCTTAGGTCATGTGGATCTCAAATGCGTTTCCCTGCCTGCCTTTTGCGTCGTGTTCAGTTCAAAGGAATTTTTACTTGTGCTTAAAATTGACTCTCACTTCCTGTGCTCTGCAGTGATCAATACCAGGTGGGTGGCCGTTGTAGAGAAGATATGTCCTTTACAAGGGTCCACAGGGACTAAGAAGAAAATAGGGTGACTAGGAGAAAACTGATTTCCGTGACAGCCAGGGCTGGGGCTGAAGTAAGGCAACCTAAGCCCATAACGCGCTGCCTTGGGCACAAATTAAAGTGTTGTCAGAAGCTCAGTAAGCAAGACAAATGACATCCTAATGTACTACTTTAAATAAAATCTAAATTAAAACGAAGGGACCCATGATGAACAAAAGATACCGTTTTTAAACAAGTACAGTATCAATATTACTGAGGTTTTTTTTTTTTTTTTTTTTAGCTTTAGGCTCTAATGGGTCTACATGGCACTGTCTGTGACTATCAGCCAAACAGTGGAAATAATGTTCAGCTCTGGGTAGAAAGAGACAGGTGGGTGATCAGTAAAAGCAAATCCTCTGAGGTCAGAATTCCCAGTGGTAAAAAAACAAGGGCAAGAGAGAGACTGGGGTAAAAAAGCAGAGGAGAATTTTTTAAAAAAGAGTGGGGGGAAGATTTATGGAGTGTTTATAAAGTATGAAACACCACATTGAACACATTACATGTATTCGTTCATTTAGTCCTTACAACTTTATGAAATAAATACTACTGTTATCACTGCTTCATAGATAAGGACGCAGACACAGGGAGGTTGAATTAGTTTTCCACAATCACACAGCAAACAGCAGAGCTGGGGTATAAACTAAGGCTTGAGCGCCCTTGTATGAAGACAAGAGAAAAAGGAAGCAGGAAGGAATTCAGAGAGAAGGAAAGCAGTACCGAATTTTCAGCTCTTTGTGGTCCCCAGTAGCAAAGGAAGCACGCTGAAATGGTGGCTGTTTGCTGGAGACCAGTTTAGCATCTTTGAACAGGAGACAAAAGCATATTCCAGACACTTGCTGTCATGCTGGCACAGAATATCTACTTAATGTCGGTTGTTTTCACATCCTGACATCCCCCAATTGACAAGGAAATGCTTAGCATGCCATGAAATGAACAGGAGCCAGGGCTGAGCGGAAGGCAGTGTCAGCCAACAGCAAGGAGTACAGCTTGTCTGTGGGTCCGCCGCCCTCCCTGAGAAACAGGTCCCACTCTGCCTCCTTGTCTCTAAATCTTCCTTCACAAAACTCTGGAAACAACAATCAGAGATGACTATATATTATTTATTTACTTACTTATTTATAGGCTATATTTATGTATAATGTGTAAGTATTTAAAACCTGGCTGGATCTGGAGCCGCAAGAACGATGTCTCAATTGCAGGAGGGGACACGCGGTGCAGGTTTAAGTATGATAGATGGGACGCCCTCCCTTGCTTAGCAAACTGCAGAGAGAGAGAATAACCCTGAAATTAGAACGGGGAGGGCGGGGGAGGGTCACGCGGGTGTAATATGACTGGAACAAGACGCAGAGAAAAGTAATTTACTCTGAAGTGACAGTCTGAAGGCGACAAAGGAAACTAACAGAGAGGGGAGTTTAGGCTCGTTAGCAGCCTGCGCTCAATATTTCATCATTAATGATAATAAGACAAAGGAGAAAGGAGGGAGAAAAGGCATATGAGGTGTGCACCCCCCTCCTTCCAATTCCAACCCCCTCCCCAAACAGACCCAGGGGACCCCCCAAGAGGCTCACAACGGCACAGGCTCCAGGGCGCCACAAAGGCACCTCCAGGAGAAAGGAATCGTCAGGCAGGATGAAGAATGGGTTAGCTCTGGTTCTGCTCAGCTTTCGCCTAAATGCCTGAGCCAGTGGGGACCCTCTGCAGGATTCCGCCTGATTTATTAGAACCTCTGTGGCAGGCGAGGAAGCATCCCCTCACCCAATCCCGTTCCTACCACTGAAGCTCGGCAGTCCAGCCTGGGCCAGATGCCGCCATCCAGGGGCCTGGGCCAAGCTGCTCCTGGGGTTTCTCGGGCTGCAGCCTCTGGGGAGCAGACAGACAATCCCTTCTTCTGGAGAGTGCGTATTGTCTGCACCTAAACAGGGATGCAAAAACGATGCTGGGAATGAATGCAAAAGGAAATGGGATATATCTTAGAGACTGTGACCAAAGCCTAAAAATAAAATTCAACAGTGAGCAACCACAGACAGCACATTAAAAAGAGAGACATCACTTTGCCAAAAAAGGTTTGTCTAGTCAAGGCTGTGGCTTTTCCAGTAGTCACGTATGGATGTGAGAGTTGGACTATAAAGAACGCTGAGCACCAAACAACTGATGCTTTTGAACTGTGGTGTTGGAGAAGACACCTGAGAGTCCCTTAGACCGCAAGGAGATCCAACCAGTCCAGCCTAAAGGAAATCAGTCCTGAATATTCATTGGAAGGACTGATGCTGAAGCTGAAACTCCAATACTTGGACCACCTGATGCAAAGAACTGGCTCATTTGAAAAGACCCTAATGCTGGGAAAGATTGAAGGCAGGAAGAGAAGGGGACGACAGAGGATGAGATGGTTGGATGGCATCACCAACTCAATGGACATGAGTTTGAGTAAGCTCCAGGAGTCGGTGATGGACAGGGAGGCCTGGCGTGCTGCAGTCCATGGGGTTGCAAAGAGTCAAACATGAGTGAGTGACTGAACTGAAGCAATCATGCTGGATTCCATTTAACTTAAAACGGCAAAAGGGCTATAGGGCTCTACCTATTGTCCAAATAAAATGTCCCTTGTCTTCTGTGCCACCAGGCTGCCTCTCCCACCAAGTATTTTGCTGTGGATAACCGACATATTTTCTTCTTAATGTTCACCTTCATAACCCAGCTAGCCTGACTTGGTCCATTTTTCTGCTTTCTTGAACCATTTCTGAATATTCAGAACATATGTGTTTGTATTATTGTTAATACTGTTGACTAAAACAGTACCTCCCTTCCTCGACAGCTCTTATCCAATGGCTTTGAGCAGTTGAAAACATGCTCAAGATCATCTTTTCTATCTTTTATGTCTTTTAACTGGTTAACATGACAGAATTATCCATTCAGCCAATGGCTATATCAGGGTCTACTACTGTGTTGGTCATAGTTCTGGGTCAGACTGCCTATAGAAGTAAACCAAATATATGGCGCCATTCTTTTGGTTGCTTATAAGCTATTGAGGGAGGCCAGTATGAAGCAGTAAATGCATAAATAACAAATTGTGTTAAATGGCCTGAAGACAATGATCAGGTGCTCTAATGAAACCTGGGGGGTGGGAAAGCCATTTTCCGGAAGATGGTCTGATCAGCCTTCTCAGGGGAAGTGACATTTGCTGAGACCTGAAGGAAGCACAGCCAGCTTGACAAATCAGAAGAGGAAGCGAAATCCAAGCAAAGGGACCATGTGTGTGAAGGCCGAGTCAGAAAGAAGCCCTCCTTTTTGTGTTCAAGGAAGAGGAAAGTGAGTGTCTCTGGAGCATGGTGCTGAACCAAGAGCAGTGCCCCATGTGAAGGGACAGTGGGCAAAGAGTGCCAGGAAGTGCATCAAAGGTCAGCGAAACAGGTAGGACCTTACGCTGAGGCTCAGGGGATGCTTCCAAGGTGGTTTAAATCAGAGAAGAGATGTGAGCAGATTTATTTTTGAAAAAGGTCTTCTGGCTGCAGTGTGCAGGATGAATCAAGGGTGGGACATGCCCAGAGGATGGGAGAATTGCCGGGGGGCTACCAGGTGGGATGGGAGGGCAGTGGGATGGAGAGAGAAGGAATGAGAAGGTCCAAGGTTGTCTTCAAGGAAGGAGATGGGGGTAGTAAGAGATCGCACATTGGGTGCAGGGAACGGGAAGTGTCAAGAAGGCCCACGGATGTCTAGATACACCCTCTGAAGCTAACCTTTAGTGGAACGTTGAACTCTGCAGTCACTGCATCTAGACCCAGACACGCATGCTCTGTAAGCTGGGTAAAAATCTCCTTTCTGGTTTGTCTTACTGTGGACAACTAGGTTCAAGACCCAGAGACAATCTTATTCTTTCTGTCTGGCAGGCTGAGAAGCTGATGTTCTTTCTTCTGGTTGAGATTTCCCCTCCTTGCCCATTCCAAGGTCTTCTTTGTTTTTCTCATTAAAATCTAGAACCTTATGGTTTCTGGGCTTCCCAGTTTGCGCTAGTGGTAAAGAAACTGTGCCAATACAGGACCACAAGAGAGGTGGGTTTGATCCCGAGGTCTGGAAGATCCCCTGGTGTAGGAAACGACAACTCGCTCTAGTATTCTTGCTGGAGAATTCCATGGACAGAGGAGCCTGGCGGGCTATGTCCATGGGCTGCAAAGAGTTGGACACGGCTGAGCACACAACGGGTACAGACGATTTCTAAAGTGGGGCTGAGGAACCTGCAGAACACTGGTGGTCCTGGAGCAGCTGAAGCAGCAGCATCTGGGGACTGGTTAGAAATGTAAATACTTGAGTCCCAACCCAGATCCACTGAATCAGTGTCTGTCAGTGGACTCTCAGCCATCCCTGTTTGCAAGCCCTCCGAGGGATTCTGATCTGTGTCAGTCTGAGAACCCTACTCCGTCACCGTCGTCTATCTGCACCATCCAGTAGGGCTATCACTCACCACATGTGCATTTGAATCCGTGAAAGGTCTTCAGCCTGAAGATGTGTAAGTATGAAATACACACCAGACTGCAAAGTGTTAGCCACTTAGTTGTGTCTGACTCTTTGTGACCCTAGCCCATTAGGCTCCTCTGTCCATGGATTCTCCAGGCAAGAACACTGGAGTGGGCTGTCATTTCTTCCTCCAGGGAATCTTCCTGATTCAGGTGTTGAACCTGGGTCTCCTGCATTACAGGCAGATTCTTTACCGTCTGAGCCACCAGGGAAGCCCCTTGCAAAGAGTTAGTCAAAAAAAAATAAAAGGTCTTCTGGCTGCAGTGTGCAGGATGAATCAAGGGTGAGACATGCCTAGAGGATGGGAGAATTGCCGGGGGGCTACCAGGTGGGATGGGAGGGCAGTGGGATGGAGAGAGAAGGAATGAGAAGGTCCAAGCTTGTCTTCAAGGAAGGAGATGGGGTAGTAAGAGATCGCACATTGGGTGCAGGGAACGGGAAGTGTCAAGAAGGCCCACGGATGTCTAGATACACCCTCTGAAGCTAACCTTTAGTGGAACGTTGAACTCTGCAGTCACTGCATCTAGACCCAGACACGCATGCTCTGTAAGCTGGGTAAAAATCTCCTTTCTGGTTTGTCTTACTGTGGACAACTAGGTTCAAGACCCAGAGACAATCTTATTCTTTCTGTCTGGCAGGCTGAGAAGCTGATGTTCTTTCTTCTGGTTGAGATTTCCCCTCCTTGCCCATTCCAAGGTCTTCTTTGTTTTTCTCATTAAAATCTAGAACCTTATGGTTTCTGGGCTTCCCAGTTTGCGCTAGTGGTAAAGAAACTGTGCCAATACAGGACCACAAGAGAGGTGGGTTTGATCCCGAGGTCTGGAAGATCCCCTGGTGTAGGAAACGACAACTCGCTCTAGTATTCTTGCTGGAGAATTCCATGGACAGAGGAGCCTGGCGGGCTATGTCCATGGGCTGCAAAGAGTTGGACACGGCTGAGCACACAACGGGTACAGACGATTTCTAAAGTGGGGCTGAGGAACCTGCAGAACACTGGTGGTCCTGGAGCAGCTGAAGCAGCAGCATCTGGGGACTGGTTAGAAATGTAAATACTTGAGTCCCAACCCAGATCCACTGAATCAGTGTCTGTCAGTGGACTCTCAGCCATCCCTGTTTGCAAGCCCTCCGAGGGATTCTGATCTGTGTCAGTCTGAGAACCCTACTCCGTCACCGTCGTCTATCTGCACCATCCAGTAGGGCTATCACTCACCACATGTGCATTTGAATCCGTGAAAGGTCTTCAGCCTGAAGATGTGTAAGTATGAAATACACACCAGACTGCAAAGTGTTAGCCACTTAGTTGTGTCTGACTCTTTGTGACCCTAGCCCATTAGGCTCCTCTGTCCATGGATTCTCCAGGCAAGAACACTGGAGTGGGCTGTCATTTCTTCCTCCAGGGAATCTTCCTGATCCAGGTGTTGAACCTGGGTCTCCTGCATTACAGGCAGATTCTTTACCGTCTGAGCCACCAGGGAAGCCCCTTGCAAAGAGTTAGTCAAAAAAAAAACAACAAAACAAGAATATAAAAATGTTTCCCTAATCATTTTTTATTGACATGTATTAAAATGATAATGTGTTCAATATTTGAGGTGAAATGTATTAATAAAAGCAAAATTAATTTTACTTGTTCCATTTTACCTTTTATTGACTCTACGAAAACGCCAAGTATGTATGTAATACAGGCTATATTTTTACTGGGTAGTGCTGCTCTAAAGCTTTGCTTTTTCAGCTTCAATGTGCAGAGGAACTGCCTGGAGACTTGTTAAAATGCAGGTTCGGATTCAGTAGGTCTTGGATGAGGCCTGAAATGCCGCATTCCTAGCAAGCTCTCAGGAGTTGCCTGCACTGCTGGTCTGAGTATCAGGGCACCAATACATGCTGGGGATGTTTCTGAAAGTCAGTATGGTTTCCTTGAACAGCCACTAAACGTGAACTCATTACACCTGGCTCTAAGTCCCACCCCTACTTCCTACTGGCTAGATGACTTCAGACAAATCTTGTTGTTTAAATGAAAAATGTAGATAAGAGAAGTAGCCATACAGGGTTATTGCAAGGTTTAAATAAAGTGATGTTGATGGAATTGTGTCTATATTGGCCAAGCTATATTAGTCTAAATAAGCACCTATACCAGCACATACGCAAGCACTGAACATATGGGAACGAATGATGCAGAACTATTTTTCCAGTTTCTATGATAATTCAGGACTACAAACCTATAAACAGACATCATCATTACTTGGCTTCTCCAAATTGCCTCAGAATCATTTCTGGCTGTGTTATCTGAATCACTGTGACCAGAGAGAAGTCCTCTGGGAAGGGCAATGGTAGTTGGCCAGCATTTCTCTCAGAAACATTTGGTGTTTGTGGTCAATGCTAGCTTTGTCACTGTCCCAAAGGGTGAGGGAGGCATTATCCTAAATGCCCAGCTAAATACCCAGCTCTCAGATCTCAGAGAATCAGAGCATCCATATGGCCGCGGGCTCCATCAGATCAGACTTCATCCGTAATTAGCAAGCAACCAGACTCCTAGAAGGAGCCGCTTCGTGACCCGAGGGAAAGAGAAAAGAACTGGCCCTATGACTTTGTCATCATTAGGAAGGCGGAGAAAGATGCAAAAAGCAGTAAGTCCCTTAAAGCGGAGTTGTCCTGCTGTAGTGGCAACATCCATATGGTCGAGATTAGCTCGGTTCTTCCAGGAGCAGGGTCCTGGAAATCAAGATGGCAGAAGAGGAAAGACACTCAGAAACGGAACATGTATTGTGCCTAGCCCCGTGCTGGATCCCAGAAATGGAAATGTTGCAATTAGCTTTCACAGGGAGAGGAACTGTTCTGTTACCTACTAGATCCAAATCCTCCGTTACCTACACACACGCACACACACACAGAGAATTCAGTTTTTCCATCTCCCACCCAGACAGGCGGTTTGTGTAATACAGTTTCTGCTCTCATGAAAGTTACTGATACGTCACTTGGAATTTCTGGGACAGGAGAGGGCAGAAAGCTCGAGGATTCAAGCTTTCTAAAAGCGGGGTTTTTCCCAGAAGGGGAAAAGCTGGGCCATTTAGACCAAGATTTTTTTCCCAGCAATGTCTACTGCTGACCTCGCTGGTGCCCATCACACGCACAACACAGAAAGCTGTGTAGACCCGGAACAGAAGACCAAGGGCATCCCTCATCTCTGGACAGAGGACAGACCGCTTCCCTTTCCCAGGCCTTAGGTGCAACATCTGCAAACTGAGAGCATGTAATGAAATGGGCTGGAAGGTCCCCTCAAGCAACCATACCCTGCTATTCCAAAGGGTCACTTCGCTGACCACCCCCAGCAGGGGCCTCTTCGCTGAGAGGCACGTGTGGGTGCCCTGTGGAAAGCAGGCATCACTGCTGAAGGGCTGGGAGAACACAAACACCATAAACACACCTCAAAAAGCCAGTGAGAAGCCTGGACGCAGGAGCGTCTCGGGGGCCGCCGATGCATGGCTTCCTCACTCCTCTGCAGTGAGAGCCTTAGCATGTGAGGAGGAAGAATCACTCACGGCCTCCAGGGAACCAAGCAGGGTCTAAGCAAATGTGGCGTTTGTTAGCAAACCCACCCACCACCCCAGTTCCCTTTCTTGCTCCTGGTGACCCCAGTTCAAGGGCAGTGGGTCTCTCCCATCTCTTCTCTTTCTTGTAATCAACTGTGCTGCCTAGGAAACATCCCACAGTATTAGTCTCAAGAAAAAGAAGGAAATGTATATGTAAGGATGCTAGAAACCCGAGTAAAGGATCTCGCTTAGCCTTTGCTACTAAGGCCAAGAGAAGGATGAGGTTAGTAAGACGCCCACTTGCTTGGACCTCAAAGCCTAGCAAGGAGTTGGCTTCCACGGGCAGTGCGTAGGGATTCTTCATGCACTGCCCTGAGTGGGAGACCCTCCTTCAATTTGGTACCCAGGTGTCTCCCTCGCCTCCACCGAGTTCTGGGCCTCTTGGCTTGATTTGCCTGTGTATTCCCATGTCAGACACATGCAATCCGCCATGCATGTGTGCACGTTCAGTAGCTCAGTCACGTCTGACTCTGCAACCCCGTGCACTGTAGCCTGCCAAGCTCTCCTGCCCATGAGATTCTCTAGGTAAGAATACCGAAGTGTGTTGCCGTTTCCTCCTCCAGGGGATCTTCCCAACCCAGGGACTGAACCCACCTCCTGGGTCTTCTGCATTGGCAGGTAGATTCTTTTCCACTGAGCCACTTGGGAAGCATGAACTCAGCCATATAGAGGCCCAAAGTCACACACAGCCCTAGGGCTGACATTAAGACCCTTCTGTTTGCTCTGATCTGACAGCATGGTGGTTCATGGCAAAGACCCTGGGTAGCCAAGAAGAGCTCATGGTTTAGAATTCTGGCACCTACATTTGCTAACTGGGGCAAACATTCATGTTTGGTAGCCTGGGCCAATTTGCTTAAATATTCTGTTCCAGTTTCTTTATCTGTGAAAGAAGGGATAATAGTAACACTTGCATCATATGCTGTGGTGAGGATCCAAGGAGTTATGCACTGACTGTGTGTGAAAGGGGGATGATGCTGATGACCCCAGGGACGACAATCGCATCTTGATGAGTGTCGGTTGCTATTGCTATCATCCCATCGCATTACTGATTTGCAGTGCTCTGTGTGTTGTCTTTTCCATGTGGTCTTTGCATTTTAGCCTCTTGCATACTGGATCTCCAACCCTGAATTACTACATATTATCAGTGACTTCTGGGAAATGACTAGGTATCATCACTGAATCCAGGCAAATTATCTTTTGCAGGAACTTACAGGAGGGGCCTCAAATCATACAGGGAATGTCCTTTTAGCTCTAATAGCCAGCCTGTGAACCTATGGCTTTGCACATTAAGGAAATGACTCTCCCTTCAGAATGAGAAGCTTAATCCAACAAAGAGCCTTTGTCAGGCATTGCAATTCTGTGTTCACTCCAGCACCAGGCCAGCGTTTCCTAAATTTTGGCCTCTGGGAGCCCCACGTGTGCCTCCTTCGTGGCTCAGGGACTGCTCATTCAGGAGGCAGTCAACTCCCTGGGGAGGCCCTGGCCCCAGGAATGTAAGGTTGGATGGTGGTCCCCGCCACCCCCACTGGCCTCCTTTCACAGTCAATTACCTCTCCATTAATTGTTGTTGTTAATAATCCACAAAGCACCTTTCACTAGCAGTGCCAAGCACCAGGGGGAGGAAAAGTAGTGGCTGGCGTTATTTCATTGACCTCCCCATCTGCAGCGCTTGCGAGTGTGGTCCTGGAGCCAGGATCACACAGGGACTAACTGCCAGGCCTCNATTTAGGAAAAGCTAGAGGCGATGCCTCCTGGGTAGCATGTGTTCCCGTGTGTTTCTTACCGATGAGGGACACATTCTTCCCTAAGAGGAATCAGGAACTGTGGCTACAGGCCACATGGTGGGCTGATAGTTTTCCATGGCCTGATGCCTTCCGACGGAAAGGAGAGGGACAGAGTTTAAAGAGACGCAGGCCAGATTTTTTACTTTCAGCAACTGAGTCCACAGGGGAATGTCCTTTGCACACCTGTAAACATAGAAAGGCAGCAGGTGGACAAAATGGGCCATCAGATAATACTTGTGCTTTGCCCATTGCTATGGTCTTTCCACTGATGCTAAGCATGCCTTCTACACCACCTCCATCCACACACACACATACCTGTGTCTACTTGGGTACCTTTCTTTCCAGCAATAACTCTCACCTGGGTGTCTGCAACATGTGTGTGCTGAGAGGTCAGACATTCTGCTGAGAGCAAGGAGAGGATATTGCAGAGGAAACTCTTAAGCACCAAGGACTTGCCACGTCCACTCTCCTCCTCAGAAACTTGATCCCGCAAATGGACCAGGGGTCTCTGTTTGACCATCAGGCTGACAGGTGGCCTGGCTCAAGAGCTCTGTTCAGCAGGAATGATAGGGACTCATTGATCAGTGAGATCCTTTCTCAGAGAGTTTGTATGTGAGCAGAGATAAAGAGGCAAAAAAGGAAAAACAGAAACTAGGAAAAGGGCCTCTGAGTAGCTCTAAATAGGGAAGAGAATGTAGGATTAAACCCTCTGCTGGACCACTGGCACGCCTCAGAACCTTTGCCCATGCTGATTCCTTTGCCTGGACGATGCTTGTTTTATTTGGCTCTATTCCACCTTCCCCAGTGTGTGCTTTCCCAGGTAGGAATAGTGGTAAAGAACCTGTCTGCCAATGCAGGAGACATAAAGGATGAGGGTTCAATCCCTGCCTGGGTTGCGAAGGTCCCCTGGAGAAGGGGATGGTAACCCACTCCAGCATTCTTGCTGGAGAATCCCATGGACAGAGGAGCCTGGTGGGCTACAGTTCTGTTGGGTCGCAGAGAGTCAGACACAACTGAAGTGACTTAGCACTCAACATGCATCATTCCCAAAACTTATGTAACCTGAGAAATCATGAGGGTTGCAGGAGGGAACACTCGAGGAATAAGAGGTTCCTGGAAAAGTGTGGAAGATTAAAGAGAAGGCAACACGTAATCTGGTGACGTGAGAAATGTGAGCCCCTGTGCGGTGGCAGCGTGGTTTGGACCCCTGAGCTTGCACTTCATCACAGCTATGCCAGGAGGCTTTGCCTTGACACACCATCTCCCAAGGTCATGGTACACTCACTGGTTGGCTGTCTTTGTTGCAGAAACAGCTGAGCTCCCATCTAAACAAACTTCAGTCTTGTTTTTAATATCTTAATAAGGCAGACAAATCAGTTTCAGATAAGAAAGAAATAGCAATAAAGTAGGGGAAAAACTGACTTAGATGTAACAGTTGATTAACAATTTTTTTTTGCCAGAACTTCCCTTTGGAGACTCACAGCTGAGATGAAAATATTTAGTTTTTTTGCCACACAAAGTATACACCGAATCCATCCTCAGCAATCTACCAATGTGAAAACTTGGATAAGTATTTTAACCTATCTGAGGCCAATTTCCTCAGGTAGAATGCATACATTAATAGCTATCTCATAGACATTTAAGGAGTAAATGTGATCCTATGTGTAACAAGCCTCAAGCATATTTGGTTGTAAATAAATGCTAGTTTTATGTACTAATGCATTAAACTATTAAATACGCCCCTGCTTGGTATATAGTTCTCTAGTTCCCCCTTCTGTGTACCCTCTCTCGGCAGATCATTGTTCCTGAGTTCCTTCAGTGAATTAACATTTACTAAGAGTCTGCAGGTGCCTAGAAGGTGCTGGCAACACTGCAGCATATAAAATATACAAAGCATCATTTCCCTAGAGGAGAGACACTTATCAGTGGAAAGTATAACCAGCCTTCAAAAACAAAACCGATGAAAACTGTAGTGGCTTTCACCTTCAAAAAACTACATCTTTCTCTATCTACATCTTTGTCACTTAGTATGAGAATCTCAAGGCCCATCCATGGCGCTGCAAATGACCTTATTCCGTTGTTTTCGTGGCTGAATAATATTCCTTTGACTACACGTTCTTTTCCATCCACGGGTGGACATGTAGGCTGCTCCCATGTCCTGTTGTGGAGGGCAGCAGTGAGCACTGGGGCACCTGCAGCTTTTCGAGTTTCCGTTTTCTCTGGATAGATGCCTAGAGGTTATCATACCAAGCAAAGTAGGCCAGATGGAGACAGACGGATATCATATGCAGTTGCTGATGTGTGGACTAAAAAGAAAGACACAAATGAAATTATCTACAAAACTGAAAGAGACTCGCAGACATAGGGAACAAATTTATGGTTACCAAAGGAGAAAGAGGCAAAGAAAGGGATAAATTAGAAGGCTGGGATAACACACATGCACACTGCAGTGTATAAAATAGATACCCAGCAAGGACCTCTGTGAATAGCACAGGAAGCTATACTCAGTATTTTGTAATAACATATAAGGGGAAATAATCTGATAGAGGATATATATATCGAGAAGGAAATGGCAACCCACTCCAGTATTCTTGTCTTGCCTGGAGAATCCCATGGACAGAGGAGCCTGGTAGGCTACAGTTCATGGGGTCACAAAGAGTCAGNACAGGAAGCTATACTCAGTATTTTGTAATAACATATAAGGGGAAATAATCTGATAGAGGATATATATATCGAGAAGGAAATGGCAACCCACTCCAGTATTCTTGTCTTGCCTGGAGAATCCCATGGACAGAGGAGCCTGGTAGGCTACAGTTCATGGGGTCACAAAGAGTCAGAAACTACTGAAGCGCGTGTGTGTGTATATATATATATATACACGAATCCTTTGGCTGTACACCTGAAACTAACATGAGATTATAAATCAACTACATTAAAATTTTTAAAATAGCCTAAGTCACCAATAGGAGAAAGGTTCCGAGTCTAGGCAAAGCCCTGGCAGAAGCAGCGGGGTAAGCATTGCTTCCAGACCGAGAAGAGACGGTGTGATCAAGAGATCAGGGAAGCAGAGATGGCTGGAGAGGCTGAGCCGTCCTCCTGGTTCCTGGGAGACAGCAGAACTCCAGAGAGACACGGCTACACAGCCATTCTGGACCGTTTACCAACACACCTGTGGGTAGGTTTCGCTTGTCCTGAAGTATTGGCCCATGTTTGGGCTTAAAAAAAAAAGAATCACCGCTTGAAACACTTAAGAGGTCATTGGATTGACTTCTTATTTTATACATGAGGAACTTGAGGGTGAAAATAGTTAAGCAATTTAGCCAATTCATCGAGTAAGAGAGTAGGTCATTTGGTGTATAACCTAGATGTAGACAGTACTGATGATGGAGGCCAAGGTCAGAAAGACAGTCTAAACTGCCTGGGGTAGGGAGTGGGGGAGAAGCTTATTAAAATGCAGGTTCTCAGGCCCACTCCAAAGGGCTTATGATTTTAATGATCTGCCATAGGGAACTTCCTTTAATAGGCATGCCAAGGTGATTCTGATGCAGGTGGTCTGAGGACTAATTGCCACCTTTGCCTTCTCCAGTGCTAATTTGCATGGAAATCCACAACCTCTGAGATGTAATGAGGTGGTACCAGTTCCATAAAGTCCCTGGCTAGTGAGGCTCCCTTCTATAGGTGTAAGCTGAACCTCTTCAGCTGAGTTATGGCGTGTATTTGCATAAATTACCATGCAAAACTTGTTAATATTTCCTAGATATGCTTTTTCATTGCTCCATTAGACAAGGCTTTGTGCTTTTGTTTGGAGTTGAATGTCAGCCAATCCGAATTCACAACTGTGATGGCATAGAACCTGAGGTGGTAATTTATTCCCCTCATGGAGCCCCAGTGTCACCTATCTGTCCTAAGAAAATGCGGTCTGAAATCAGTTGAATTTTATCATGCAAATTATGGGAAGTGTTATCATTACAAGCAGCAGGAGGTTCCTGATTTGCTATCATTTACACTTTAAATGAGTTCGATCTGCTAGGTGCAGGGGATGAGTTTAGGAAGAAGAGAGGCAGGGGTAAGGTGGAGAGGAGTTTCACCAGGATGGAGCCCCCAGGGCTTTGTGACGTCAGTAAAACAGGGTTTCAAAAAAGTGCTTGGATGTGTTTGATATAGAAGAGTTTGGCCTTTGGATGAGAGTCATGCAGAAGAAGAGAAAAGACATGAGCTAGCTTCTCTGTGGTGATGCCAACAGAAAGTTATATCTGGACAGATTGGTCAAGTGGAATTGCAACGTCAGAGAATCTGGGTGTCAACGCAGTCGGAAAACTACAGTTGAGACCTTGGGATAATCAAGTCTCACTGACTCATTTACAGTTAAGCAGACTGAGGCCCCCAGTGGAGAAATCACATGTTCAAGTCAATTGAGGGTTTTGAGAGTAGAAACTACATCTCCCACTGTCCAGGCCTGCAGCGCTCCACCCCCTCGCTTTCGGTCTCTGATTCTCCAAACCATCATCACAGCATTAGAGCTCTTGTGTTTACCTTGGTTCCAAGGGGGCCTAATCACAGCCATATTCCTCTGAAAGCAAAATGGAAGTGTTAGTAGCTCAGTCGTGTCAGACTCCTTGAGACCCCGTGGACTGTAGCCTGCCAGGCCTCTCTGTCAATGGAAATCTCCAAGCGAGAATATTGGGGTGGGTATCCCTTTCTTTCTTCAGGTGGTCTTCCTGACCCAGGGATCAAACCCCAGTCTCCTGCACTGCAGGCAGCTACTTTACTGCTGAGCCATTGAGAAAGTCCTGCTGCTGCTGCTGCTGCTGCTGCTGAGTCGCTTCAGTCGTGTCCAACTCTGTGCTACCCCATGCTGCTACTGCTAAGTCACTTCAGTCGTGTCCGACTCTGTGCGACCCCAGAGACGGCAGCCCACCAGGCTCCCCCGTCCCTGGGATTCTCCAGGCAAGAACACTGGAGTGAGTTGCCATTTCCTTCTCCAATGCATGAAAGTGAAAAGTGAAAGTGAAGTCACTCAGTTGTGTCTGACTCCTAGCGACCCCATGGACTGCAGCCCACCAGGCTCCTCTGTCCATGGGAGTTTCCAGGCAAGAGTACTGGAGTAGAGTGCCATTGCCTTCTCCTAAGAAAGCCCTACATTCCTCTAATCCAACTGGATTCCTGTTTTTGAAACAAAACTTGCTCACCTGCCTTCTTTTCCATTGTCTGGTAATACCAAACCGAAATTGAAGAATCGTGGTCCTCCCCCATCCACAGACTGTCCCTTCCTGGCATCTTCTCTGTTCAACCCTTTCCGTACGCCCTTCTCCATCTACCTCGCGAGCCTGCACTTCTAGATGGTTCTTCTTGCACTGTGACCTGGGTTGGGAAGTACTATGTTAGGTATTCTTCTTTGGATATGTTCTCTTTTCTGCAAATAAAAGAAAGTGAAAGGGAAATCATGATACTTTAACCTTTGAGATTGAAATCTCAGTCACAATTATAACAGTAACAGGAGAAACATCCCTAGGAAGAGTTGCTTCTTAATAACGTCCCTCAGGCTTCACTGGCAAGTAATAACAGAGCTTATTTTCTATTCGCTCAATTCTGTATGCCTTCCTAAAGGTGCCTGAACAATAGAGTAATAGTTGGGGTGGGTGGGGGTTGCAGAAAGAGGGAACATGGTAGAAGAAGGCATAGACGTTAGAGAGAGCAGGATGGATAAAAAGTGAGCTGTAAGATCTTCAGGGAAATGAATATAGGAAAACAAGAGAACTTGAATCATGGAGTTTGGAGTAGAATCATTGAAAAGAGTTAATAAGGATGATCTGTGATCTTGGAGTTGTTTAATAGAACACAGATCCTAACTCCTGGTCAGACACAATAATCTGTTTGAACTTGGGCAATCCAGTACAAATCTCCAGCTTCTGTGGCCCATTCTATAACTAGGGTATAGACATGAATGACCTCTGTCATATATTTTGAAACGACCTTATGTCCACAGGAGTCATTGGCAGCAAGCCTATACTAATGCCAGTGTTTCTGGAAGACAGCACCTGTGGTGGCTAAAGATTCAGGAAACTGGCCAAAGAAAGGAGAAGATCATTAATAACCAACAGCAAGCAGGGCAATGCTGGGTAGTCAGATGACAGGGACAGGAAGAGGGCAAGTGATGAACGGATGTGCTGATTTCACGTCAGAGCTTCTCTCGGAAGGGATCCACACCGTCGCTCAAGGAGGCCACCTTCTGCCTGCCCAGCAAGGAGACAGAGCATGTGGGGACAGCCTTCCCCAAAGAAAGGCCCAAATCACAGTGGTCAGGGTCCATCAGAGCAAGACCAGGTGCCTCAGGCCCCCAGGCCTGCCACTGCCTATTAGTAGCTTTAATAACAGTGATCAGAACTTTCCTTCAGAGGGCACACATCTTCTCCTCCTGAAGAATTTTGAGCCCCGTTGGCAAATGGAATGGGCATACTTGCTTGGGGAGTGCCCTGGCCTGCAAGACCATGGGAAGTTGGAAGAGGTGGTGGCATGGGAAAGGAGGGATGTAAATAAGAAGAATTAAGTCCTGCCCGCATCCTGAAAATAGAGGACACTCTAAACTTCAGCTCACTGGACTGGTTAAAAAAAAAAAATCTATATAGCAGAATCCACAAAGGATGTGGGAGGTCTTTTCCCCCAATCTAGTTCCATTTGTGACTATGTCATAATGGAGGAATGGGACAATATCTTTTTTTTTTTTTTCATTCTAAACAGAGGAAATGCAGTCAAGACCTGCATTTTTCACTGAAGCCTTAAAATTCCTCATGAACAAAGACTTACAACTGAAAGTCAAGAGTTCCTGAGAGTAACATTTCTTCTGACTCTGACTTATTGAGCCGCATGTATGTGAATATATAGTAATCCTGCTTGAGAGTTCAGTGGACTGATTCTTCCCTGACAGTGGTCAAACCCCCGTGCGTTCTGGTTCTGATGGTTCTAAAAGCTGCAGTCACTGGGTTACCCTTTCTTCTTCTATGTTGCTCACATGTCCTGTCAGACATTTGGTTCAGGAATTTTAGTCCCTGGACACAGAGGAGAGAGTGTTGTATGTCTATGTGGCCTCTAGCTGGGTTTTGAGGTTTTTAACACATTTAATTACTGGCAAAACATCACTCAGTAAAGGAGGCAAGGCAGATGGAGTCCTTTACCTCCTACCAACACCTTCTTGGCCAGACAGACAAGTATAAGGAGCTTGGGGAAGCTGGCCTGCAGGTGGACATTGGTGCTTTGTCTCCCTGATGCTCTTCATGCGTGGCAAGCATCACTGCCTAGTAGCCATCCCCCTTCCCGGCTGCCATGTCTGACAGTATCTCAGACACACATCCTGAGCATGGGCTGTCCCTGGAGAAGCTTCAGCACTTAATCCTGTCACTGTGAGCCAGCCATGCACAGCCCGGCTACAGGGAGACCTGATGTTCTCAGGGAATGGCTGACAGTCATCAGCAGTCCTACAGCCAGCGAGATTACACGCTGAACCCACATGCAGATGGGCTTAAGCAGAGGCAGGAAAGGCCGGGAAAGAGTGCTGCCAACCCAGCCAGAGTGAGATTCTGCTGGGCAGTGAAGAGTTTCAGATGGAAATGATTTCCAGGGTGACGGTCTTCCAGGTGGTTTGCTACGGTCACGCTTGGAAGGGGTCGCCCCCACAGACGCTGAGACATAACCTGTTATGGTTGATCAGGCCATCACTTTGAGGAAAATATCAGTGACTCCTCAAGGGAATCAATCATTCATCCATCCACTTATCTTCCATGAGCAACCGGTACACATGCAGCATGCAACAGTGGCCAAAGAAAGTTGACTTTGAAACAGTGTGTCTCATGAAAGTTCAAAGTTAATATCCTCAGCCTCCACAGTAAAGACACCCCCTGTGTCTCTTGTTTCACCCTCTTCCTGCTTCTATCTAGGCTTCTAATTTCATTCCTTTGTCTCTGTTATTTTTGGTTTGGGTGGGTTACTAAACAGGGTTTTGATAACTGCCCTGAAGCCAATCACTCTGTTCTGCCTTTATTTTCTCTGGCTCACACCCTTCCGACAAGCTCCTTTCTCCTTGGACAATGGGATACCTAGATTAAAACAGCTGTTTCCCGATATGCTGTAACACAGAATATCTTAAAAACCCCAATGTGCCCATGGGTTTTGTGACCCCATGGATGATAGCCCACCAGGCTCCTCTGTCCAGGAGATTTTTCCAGGAAGAATACTGGAGTGTTGCCATTATTCTCTTCTCCAGGGGATCTTCCTGACCCAGGGATCAAACTCCCATCTCCTGCATAAGCAGATTCTTTACCACTGAGCCACCTGGGAGGCCTGCCTTTGTAATATAATTAGCATTATTTAAAGATAATGACTTTAAAATCACTGCAGATGGTGACTGCAGCCATGAAATTGAAAGGCACTTGCTCCTTGGAAAAAAAGCTATGAGCAACCTAGACAGCATATTAAAAAGCAGAGATATTACTTTGCCAACAAAGGTCCATATAGTCAAAGCTATGATTTTCCCAGTAGTCATGTAGGAATGTGAGAGTTGAACCACAAGGAAAGCTGAGCGCCAAAGAATTGATACTTTTAACCTGTGGTGTTGAAGAAGACTCCTGAGAGTCCCTTGGACTGCAAGGAGATCCAACCAGTCCATCCTAAAGGAAATTAGACCTGAACATTCATTGGGAGGACTGATGCTGAAGCTGAAACTCCAATACTTTGGCCACCTGATGCAAAGAACTGACTCATTTGAGAAGACCCTGATGCTGGGAAAGATTGAAGGCAGGAAGAGAAGGGAGCGACAGAGGATGAGATGGTTGGATGGCATCGCTGATTCAATGGACACGAGTTTGGGTGAACTCCAGGAGTTGGTGAGGCCTGGTGTGCTGCCGTCCATGGGGCCACAAGAGGTGGACACGTCTTAGCGGCTGAGCTGAACTGAAAGACAATGGATCTGCAAGTGAGTGAGTTTAAGTGACAATGGCACACCTCCAAGTAAAGCTCTGCACCTTCTGCCTCAGACTCCAGTGCTGGACTCTGCTTCCCAGGACTCTCTGTGCCTGCAGGCCTCCCTGAGGTCTGCGGTCCCCAGCTGGCTGAGTGATGAGTCATGGGCTCAGCTGCTCAAGAGCCCCCAGGAGCAGCCTGGCTTGGTGATTGTGTTCCCTGTCACAGAACTCAGTTCACACGAAGAAGGAAATTAAAGCTCTTGATACAATTTCTAACATCCTCAAACAGAGAACATGAATCAAAGTTCGTTGTCAGTTTCTTTGCAGGGAACTGTGTGCTTGCAAACTGATGTCTTGAACTTATCGGGTGACAACAGGAAGGGACCCAAAAGTGATTCTGAACCACTCTTTGTGAAATGTGTATCCTGAAAACTGTCTAGGAGATAAAATCTCTCAAGGTCATCCTGTCTGTTTTTCTTCTCTCTGTCACCTTTGATTCAAGATAGAGGGCATTTATGATGGCCTAACCTTTTGGTCTCCTGGGATTTGTGTTTGACATTTGACTGAGGGGGAAAAAAAAGAAAAAAAAAAAAAAAATGGGTTCATATATTTCCCCAGCCATGAACTTTTCACCAGGGTTTAGTCCCTGGCAGGACGGTGAAGCAGGCATGATTTACTTCCAGGCTCTCCTGCGTTTTGCTGATTTGGCCCTCCAAGTTTTTTACATTTCTTTCCCAACTGGTTTTTTTCTTTCTTGCAGTCCAGCAGCAGTGATCTTACTTTGAATCACCCCTCATACAGCCCTCAACAGGTTCCTGGGCCTTTTAAAGTAGGAGATTATGTAACCCCCGGAGTTAAGAGTATTTACATTTTAAAGAGGTTACCTAGTAGTGCATAAATAAAGCTACTTACCACTTAGTTGGGAAGGATAGGCCTTGTTGCTAAGAGAGTGCAGGGAAATTTTTCCCCCTATTTCCTTCCCCATCTCCCACTCATCCTTAAGTTGACCAAACAGGTTTGTGTGGACGGTCATGCTCTCCAATCCCAAGAACTATATGAAAATACCCAAGGATATGTTTTGATCTACTCAAGGATATCAGAATGGAGACTGTGTTGGGACAGCCCTGGTTTTATTACTGCCTGCAAGTCATCCAAGCTCTGCTCACATAGGAACTCGCAGAAAAGAGTCTCTCTATTCATCCAATTCAACAATTGTTTTTTAGACACCAACCTTCTCTAAGAAACATTAACTCATTCGTCATGCTGCTCAATGCTTTTCTAAGAAGCAGGGAAAGGCTGAGAAGAGTAGGGAATAATATTCTTAAGGAAAGCTGAGATTTATCCTAAACAAAAGATTCCTGAAGGGCTTAATGATGAGCTTTAAACATCAACATACGAAAGTGCATTATGTGACCATCTGCTCCCCATTTCCCCCTCATCTGAAATTCTCCAGCACATATTGTCCGTAACATTCCTCTGGTCGTTTGTCACGTCCTGCTTCAAGACTGTTTCCCATTGTTGTCTGGAAAAGCCATGCAACTTAATCACAAGCTTTTCTTTCTTCTTCCCAATTAGGACCATCACTCCTTGAGGGCAGGGACCAGTTTCTACATATTTTTTCTATCTCTTTCCCTTCTGAGCACTAGACTTCACACAGAGTAAATCCTGAAAAATCATAATAAATGTTTTTGATGTGGTGATCGATACTGTGGGGGGAAAAGACAAACTCCTATCTGGAATCTAGGTTAGACATAAGGACATAATATCTTGACTGGAATGAGCTCAGGAGGAGCATGATGGGCGAGAAAGGAAGTACTTTACAGAAAGGAGTACCTTGGTACTCTACAGTCTGAACATAGATTCAAAATTACCATTCACTGGCTATATTGCCTTAGTCAAACATTAAACTTCTCAAACCTTAGTTTTCTGACCTATAATTCAGAGATAATAATGCCCACTGTGAAGAATGACTCAGCAGTTGAATGAGGTTAGTGGGTATGAAGAACCAGCCCAAAGTAGCCACGCAATCCCATACTCAGTTTCCTGATAATAACACCTACTTTGCAGGATTATGGTCCATGCTGAATGAGTTGATTCATGCAGAATGCTTAGCACAGTCTTTGGCACAACTTAGATGTTTAATAAATATTAGGTTCTTTTCATAGAAATTTCTCTTTTGCTCCAGGACAAGGCCTTAAAAAGAAGAAGGGAATCCCATCTCTCTTTTCATCTCTCTCTTTATTTCCACAGATGACTTTCTTTTGAAGAACAAGAGGATCCTGCCTCTCAAAGTCCTTTCCAAATTGAGGTAAATTGTAAATTCTCAGCTGCTATAAAGGTGTCTTCAAGTAGATCATCAAAGGGACATCAGAGAGTTCTGTTGCATGGCCAGAAGTAACTAAGAGTAACTCTAGGTCTGGCTGGTCTGGTAAAATTTACTGGGTTTGACTAGATTTTATTAGAAAATCCAGTAAATTTTCTGTAACAGAAATTACAAGCTGATTACAGAGCATCTGCTGTATCCACTAGAATAGTCTCCAGTTTGGATCATTAGCTTTATATGATGCTTCCTATTTACATTCATCAAGACAATGGAACTAAGAGCTTTGGCTTGGGTTTATCCTTTGACCTGGCATAGTGTCTTGAAAAATAGACACTAAATTATGATTTCATTAAAGCGTGAAGGATTATATAGTCTGTGGGGCAGAACTGATCTTCCTTTCAAACAGATGCTCAGCCCAGATCATAGAGATAAGGCAGGTCCACAGAGAAACAACACAGATAGAAAGACCAGAAGTAAGAGAGACAAAGGGCTGAAATCAGAGGTAAAGATGGGGGAGAAATAAAGAGAAACACAGACGGTAAGTAGCTTCTGCTTATGTTTGAAGGTCCCCTTCTAAATGTAAGGGATTTATTTCTGGAAATTCATTTGTCTTCTTTCTTAATTGCTGAGATATTTTTAAGTAGTGCCATACCTGTGAGCTAGTTCCAATATATCACCAGCACATGCTCTCCTGAGAGAGAAAATAGGAAGTTTCTGGTTACTTAAGAGTCTTTGCCTGAAGCCCATTAAAGTTATAATTACACTATAATCTTCTCAAAAGATGCAGAGTGCCATTGTACTGGCCTCCAAGGTCACAGTCCTCATCATAAACAAACCTGTTATGACAATTGCTGAAATGCAGTCTCTTTCTCAAAGGCCCATCACTTCATTAATGAATCTGTAATCCCATTTGCACCTGTTTACCTGATTTATAGATGTTTCTGTCTTTTCAACAGACTCATACATTTCCATGTCAGTCTCAGGAATATCTTACTTGCCTTACGGTAATAAGGTTGAGAATGGCCCACCGTTGTTCTCCAACTCCACACTGTGAAACTCACAACACCCTTTCTGGGGGCACTGGCTATAATGCTCTGTTGTTTTCATATGTTTCTTTTTTAAAAAACATAATTTATTTATTTTAATCAGAGGCTAATTACTTTACAATATTGTGGTGGGTTTTGCCATGCATTGGCATGTTTCTGAACCCTACAACCATTTCTGGCAGTTCCAACCACCCTGAAAATCAGAGCAGTGCTCGCTGAGTGAAGTCACACTGAATCAAGACTCTGCATTAAGCCTATAAGCTACTTTATTCCGGGACCAGCAGAAACAAAGGATGTGCTTGGTGACCTTGGACGCCAGATACTGCAGGTGGCATATTGAGAAGGTCATGGGCGTCATCACCTAGGGGAGGAGTGACCCAGAAGAGCTCCTCGATTCACATCAAGCTGTGACATAATCAATAAATAAATATTTGTTGTGTTAAGCCCATATTATTTGGGGGTTTATTTGTTGCAGCAGTTATCATTAATTATGTTATCAATGTACCAATCCATCCTTTGGGTTAAAATCAAGCATTACCTCTATCAGGACACCTTTCTTTAAATGTATAACAATTTAACACATTTTTGTATTCATCTAACACCATCTCAGTCATTTTCTTTCAAATCTATTTCAATAATGTATATTTTAGCTTTAAAATGAAGTTTTAAGTCCATGGGAAAGTTTCTTTAAAGTCTGTTAGGTCTTTTCTATTACCTACAAGTGGTCTTTAGGGACATGATAAAGAGAATGGAAGAACAGAAAGAGGGAAGGAAGGAAGGATTATTATTTGATTATTTGATATGAAGAGTCTCTTGGACTGCAAGGAGATCAAACCAGTCAATCCTAAAGGAAATTAGTCCTGAATATTCATTGAAAGGACTGATGCTGAGGCTGAAGCTCCAATACTTTGGCCACTTGATATGAAGAACTGACTCATTGGAAAAGACCCTGATGCTGGGAAAGATTGAAGGTGGGAGGAGAAGGGGAAGACAGAGGGTGAGATGGTTGGATGGCATCACCGACTTGATAGACATGTGTTTAAGCAAGTTCTAGGAGTTGGTGATAGACAAGAAAATCTGGTGGGCTTCAGTCCATGGGGTCATAAGGAGTCAGACATGAATGAGTGACTGAACTGAACTGGACTGAACTGAGTTAACCCATTCAGCTTTCCTTGGTGGCGCAGTGATAAAGAATCTGCCTGCAATGCAGGAGAGGAGGGTTCTATCCATGGATCAGGAAGATCCCCTGGAGAAGGGCATGGCAACCCACTCCAGGAATCTTGCTGGGAAAGTCCCATGGATGGAGGAGCCTGGCGGGTTACAGTCCATGGGACTGTAAAGAGTCAGACATGACTGAAGTGACTGAGAACCAAGACCAGTAATCCATACACACCGATCAACCGAGCAGGCGAAGGTAAATGGTTACTGTTGGCTTAGCAAAATATGTGGAAAATAGAAAGCAGAGGTAAAAAGTACTTGAGGGCAGGCAGAAGAAAGCAAAATATGGAAGACATAAACTTTGCAGGTTTCAAGAAATATGGGTAATCTCCATTTCAGGAAAGAGCTTCCCAGGTGGCTCAGATGGTAAAGTGCCTGCAATGTGGGAGACCTGGGTTCAATCCTTGGGCCGGGAAGTTCCCCTGGAGACAGAAATGACAACCCACTCTAGTACTCTTGCCTGGAAAATTCCATGGACAGAGGATCCTGTTAGGCTACAGTCCTTGGGGTCTCAAAGAGTCAGACACGATTGAGTGACTTTACTTTCACTTTCATTTCAGGAAATCTCTTTCTGGAAAATAGATTCAGTGGATTTATGGACTCTATATTTCATTCCAAATGTTGCAATAGGATCTTTTGCATACATTAATCCTCATGACCATACTTTAACTTATCTTTACTATATGATTGTATGGATGAGGAAACACAATGGGAATATTCCAGAGACTGGCCCAAGATCACACAGCAATAACCTGTTTGCAAAACCAAACCAGGTTCTCACTCGATTATTTATTCAATAAATGTTTACTGAACACCTCCTACATGTAAGGCACTTTTCTAAGCATAGAGAACCCAGGAGACAAATCCTTGCCCCTATGAAGCTTGTAAATAAAGGCATGCGTTTTTGAAAATAGCAGGCCATATATCGGTGAGTGCTATGGCAAAAATAAAGTTTGGAAGGGCATAAGGAATAGGAAGATGTGGGGGCACAGTGGTTACAATTTAAATAAGTTCATCAGGGAAAATCTGAAAAAATGAAATTGGAGTGACTCATTTATGTAGGAAGGATTGAGCTATGTAGCTATCAGCATGGGCAAAAATGCTGAAGGGGGGGTGACTGTCTAACCCAACTGAAGTATGATGAGATTGGTGAGGTTGGGAATGGAATGAGAAAGGGGTGAGGAGGGGGAGATGATGAGCTCATTGAGATAATGTGAGGCTTAACCATGCCAAACTCTGTAAGCTTCTACTGAATGAGTTCCGAAATTGTCATTGGCTTTCAAACAAAGAATAACTGATCTGACTCAAAATAACTGATCTGACCCTTGAAAGAATTGCTATAGCTCTGGTATCAAAATTAAATATCACAGAAAAAAAACTAGAAGCAGAAGACCACTTAAGAGGCTAAGATAATAATCCAAGCAAGACATAATAGCAGACTGGACCAGCCTGGTTAGTGACATGTGTATATAGTTGGAGTGCTGGAGTGATGGATGTTATAAAATGTGAGAAAAAGATAGGGCATCGAGATGGCTCTGCAGTTTTTGGACTGAACAACTGGAAGAGTGATGTTGCTGCTTACTGAGACGGAAAGACTAGGAAACAGCAGATTTAGACAAGAGATTCGGGTTTGGTGACAGAGATTTGCTGCGCCTTTTGGATATTCAAACAGAGCCATTAAAGCTGTATGAATCATATATGCAACCAAGGGGTTGTATATATGATTTTAGAGATCTAGGAGAGGGTTATTGTCATTCAATCACTAAGTCATGTCTGACTCTTTGGGACCCCATGGACTGCAGCACACCAGCCTTCCCTGTCCTTCACTATCTCCTGGAGTCTGCTCAAACTCATACCCACTGAGTCGGTGGTTCTATCCAACCATTTCATCCTCTGTCTCGGCCTTCTCCTCCTGCCCTCAGTCTTTCCCAGCATCAGGGTCTTTTCCAATGAGGTGACACTTCACACCAGGTGGCCAAAGTTTTGGAGCTTCAGCTTCAGCATCAGTCCTTCTGATGGATATTCAGGGTTGATTTCCTTTAGGATGGACTCCTTTCATCTCCTTGCAGGTCAAGGGACTCTCAAGAGTCTTCTCTAGCACCACAATTTGAAAGCATCAATTCTCCAGTGCTCAGCCTTCTTTATGGTCCAACTCTCACATCCACACGTGACTACTGGAAAAACAATAGCTTTGTCTATACAGATCTCCAAAATCACTGCAGATGGTGACTGCAGACATGAAATTAAAAGATGCTTACTCCTTGGAAGAAAAGTTATGACCAACCTAGATAGTATATTCAAAAGCTAAGGTCTGTCTAGTCAAGGCTATGGTTTTTCCTGTGAGAGTTGGACTGTGAAGAAGGCTGAGCACCGAAGAATTGATGCTTTTGAACTGTGGTGTTGGAGAAGACTCTTGAGAGTCCCTTGGACTGCAAGGAGATCCAACCAGTCCATTCTGAAGGAGATCAACCCTGGGATTTCTTTGGAAGGAACGATGCTAAAGCTGAAACTCCAGTATTTTGGCCACCTCATGAGAAGAGCTGACTCATTGGAAAAGACTCTGATGCTGCGAGGGATTGGGGGCGGGAGGAGAAGGGGACGACCGAGGATGAGATGGCTGGATGGCATCACGGACTCGATGGACGTGAGTCTGAGTGAACTCCGGGAGATGGTGATGGACAGGGAGGCCTGGCGTGCTGCGATTCATGGGGTCGCAAAGAGTCGGACAAGATTGAGTGACTGAATTGAACTGAACTGATACAGATCTTTGTTGACAAAGTGATGTCTCTGCATTTCAATACGCTGTCTACATTTGTCAGCTTTCCTTCCAAGAAACAAGCGTCTTGGAATTTCATGGCTGCAGTCGCCATCCTTAGTGATTTGGAGCCCAAGAAGAGAAAATCTGTCACTGTTTTCCTTTTTCCACTTCTATTTCCCATGAAGTGATGAGACTGGATCTGATGGGATTGCCGTAATCTCAGTTGTTTGAATGTTGAGTTTCAAGGCAGCTTTTTCATTCTCCTCTTTCACCCTCATCAAGAGGCTCTTTAGCTCCTCTTTGCTTTCTGCCATTAGAGTGGTATCATCTGCGTATCTGAGGTTGTTGATATTTCTCCCAGCAATCTTGATTCTAGCTTGTGCTTCATCCAGCCCAGCGTTTTGCATGATGAACTCTGCATAGAAGTTAAATAAGTAGTGTGATGATATACAGCCTTGAAATATTCCTTCCCCAATTTTGAACCAGTCTGTTCCATGTCCCATTCTAACTGTTACTTCTTGATCTGCATACAGGTTTCTCAGGAGACAAGTAAGATGGTCTGGTATTCTCTTCTTTTTACGAATTTCCCACAGTTTGTTGTGATCCACACAGTCAAAGGCTTTAGCATAGTCAGTGAAGCAAAAGCAGATGTTTTTCTGGAATTCCCAGGGTTAGATTAAAGATATACATCTGGGCTTGCTAGGAAACATATGGTGCTTAAATCCAAGAGCTTGATTAATGACATGAGAATAGATAAAGAGGAGTAGATTTTGGAATTGAGTGTAAATAGAAAATAATGATGAAGATGAATTAAATCCCAGCATTTCCAATCTGAGAATCTGCAGAGATAAGGTGAGAGAGTGAGAAGGAAAGATCAATGTGAAAAGATGATAGCCGGAAAATCAAACTGTTCCTAAAGGCAAGTGAATAATATATCTCAAGGAAAATAAAGCAATCATCAAGGGACTCAAATACACCTAAGAGTCAAATAAGGTGAGGGGGAGAATTAGCCATTATATTTAGTAAGATGAGTTCCACTGGTGCCATTTACAAGAGAAGTGTTGATGGAGTGGTGGCAATGGAAATGTAGCAGACACTGATTTGAGATAAGGAGAAAAACTGCAGGCATTAAGTGTGGCTATTTGGGCAGAGTGGTTACTATAACAGATCAGAGAAAACAGGCCCAAGTTAGACGGGCGTCTGTCCCAAGATGGCATTTTTAAGATGGCAGAAATACTTACCATGTTTATGTCCTGATAAAAGTGATGTAAAAGAGAAGGGTAAAAGTTGGTGATGCAGGAGAATGAACAAGGAATTGATTATGTGCTCAAGAAAGCAAGGTCTAGGACACAACTCAGTCCCTGAGACAGGACATTAAGCTGCTTGTCCAGACTAACAGTAACACAGGGACACGAGTGCAGCTGGGAGATGGTCATGGTGAGAGCTTAGAAAGTTCTCTTCTGAATGATTCATTTTCTTGAAGAAATAGAATATGGTAATCAGCTGGAATGTGGATATGAGGGGTTTTCAGAAGAAGAGAAGATAGAAGACAATATGATCCCATGCACAGAGATGACGGAAATTTGGATTTAACTAAGGAAAGGAGTTTTGCCAGGCTAGTTCAGTTCTTAAAGGGGCAGGTAAAGGATTTGAAGAAACATGCAAAGGGAGTGATTATAATGATGGAGAAGAATAAACATGATGACTTGCAGGGGATAAGCAACAGAGGAAGGGTAGAGGAATCAATGTATTACAGGTTCCAGTGTGGCAGAAGGGTTGTCATGCTGGCAGGTACCAAAGGGAATGAGAAAGCCAGGAGGGAGCTGGAGGGTGTGATTTCATGGAGGTGGTGTTAATATTACTGGCACCAGCTGTCAGGGGCTGGGGAGACCACATCGTCAGAGAGGAGGCAGTCAGGTTCTGAGAGTGCAGGGCAGCAGATGTGGACACACTTTTGTGTCTCCTTGGTCCATGCTGGGGGCTACCCTAGACAGCTCTCGGAATGGTGATGCTTTCCTGCATCTCCCTGCCTGGGTGCTCTCTGGACACAAGCATTTCCTTGGCCTTCTTGGGGTGGGGAATCAATTGACTCTTAATCGACAGGGGAAGAGAATTAGTGGATAAATTTCCGAGTTGACTGGCTCTTTGACACGCGCGTCTAAAGCCTGTTCTACAGTCTTTCTGAAGGTCTTTAGTCGTATTGGGCCCCAGGCCCCAAACATGAAACCCACTCAGTAATCCACCTGCTATTGACTTTTCCTCCTTTGTCCTGCTTCCCTACTAGGTAGGGTTCCTGGGATCATATCTCAGATAAATCACTTATACCCAAATCCTCATCTCAGAATCTGTTTTGGGGAAATCCAGTTTAAGATAATGGCTTCCCTGATAGCTCAGCTAGTAAAGAATCTGCCCTCAGTGCAGGAGACCCTGATTCAATTCCTCAGGCAGGAAGATCCACTGGAGAAGGGATAGGTTCCCCACTCTAGTATTCTTGGGCTTCCCTCATGGGTCAAGTGGTAAAGAATCCTCCTGCAATGAGGGAAACTAGGTTCAATTCCTGGGTTGGGAAGATTCTCCTAGAGAAGGGAAGGGCTACCCACTCCAGTATTCTGGCCTGGAGAATTCCATGGACTGTATAGTTCATGGGGTCACAAAGTGTCAGACACAACTGAGCAACTTTCACTTTTCAACTTAAGATAGTTGGATTTGGGAAGGATAAGCTATGTGGACATTAAAGTCATCAATAAATAATTAGATAATCCTCAGGATATGTGATGATGCTAATATTTGCAACTCTATTTTTAAGAGCAAAAATCTGATTTGTATGTGTGGACCTGGAGACAATCAATGGAGACTGGTTGAAAAGAGCAGAGAACAGTTTTACGATGGGCTTTTAAGACTAATTGTAGCTATAGATGAGCTTCCCTGGAGGCTCAGCTGGTAAAGAATCCACCTGCAATGCAGGAGATTCCAGCTTGATCCCTAGGATGGGAAGATCCCCTGAAGGAGGGCATGGCAACCCATTTGAGCATTCTTATTGGAGAATCCCATGGACAGAGGAGTCTGGTGAGTTATAGTCCATTGGGTTGCAAAGGGCTGGACACCACTGAGCGACTAAACACAGCACAGGGCATAGCTATAGGTACAGAATAGTCCTGAAAAGCACCTATGCTAAATTGCATGAAGACTGAAAATCAGATAACAAACTGATGTGTGTGTGGGCATGTGTGTATGCCTACAAACATATCTACGCGTGTGTATATACAAACACAGAATTCCATAAATTCAAATATATTAACATATATTTCATATAAAATACCTATTAAATAGAATTATATAATATACGTTCTATAAATATGATATATATTTATTGCTAGACAACATAAATTATTTCTATCTGGATAATAGAGTGTTGCTTTTTACTTTCTTGAGTTTTAAACTTTGTGGCTAAGTTTTTTAAAACCCGTTCATTTATTTCTGGCAGTGCTGGGTCTTCACTGCTGCGTGGGATTTTCTCTAGTTACCAGAGCGCGGGCTGCGCTCCAGCGCTGCTGCACAGGCTTCTCCCTGTGGTGGCTTCTCTTGTTTCAGAGCACGGGCCCTCAAGGGTGAAGACCTCGGTAGCTGCGGCTCCCGGGCTCCGGAGCACAGGGTCAGCGGTTGTGGTGCATGCGGGCTTAGCTGCTTCATGGCCTGTGGGATATTCCCGAATCAGGGATCAAACCCCTGTCTCCTGCATCGGCAGACGAATTCTTCACCACTGAGCCGCCGGGGAAGCTCTGGCTCTAAATCCTCTCAATTTTATTTTTAATTGGGATTAAAATCACTAACAAAAACCTTAACATGTTAAGCAACCTAAAGTGTACCGTTCAATAATTTTAAGTATATTTGCATTTCCAGCACTTTCCCTCTTGTAGAACTAAGACTCGATAACCCATTAAGCTTTTTTGATGTATGTGTGTGTGAGTACTTTCTAGTTTTTTAGCACATATGAATAATTTATGTCATATAAATTTATAAACAACAACACTGGGAGAAACTATGGTGACCAATAATCGCAGTCAAGCTGAAATGGCTGGTCAGGCTACAAAATATTTATGCTCTGTCTTCCCTCCTTCCCAACAAGTGGAAAAATGACAGACGGTCTTGGCATCTTGGACAGAAAAACATGACAGAAGTGAAAGACAACGTTATTATTCAAGAAACACATATTTTTGATACAAAGATCCAGGGAGAAATCGGCATATTTGGTTGATAATCTCCTTCCCATGTGCATGCAAGTTTGGCTTTCATTTCCGTCTGCAGGGAGCCTTNAGATGGGGAAACAGTGGAAACAGTGTCAGACTTTATTTTTTTGGGCTCCAAAATCACTGCAGATGGTGACTGCAGCCATGAAATTAGAAGACGCTTACTCCTTGGAAGAAAAGTTATGAGCAACCTAGACAGTATATTCAAAAGCAGAGACATTACTTTGCCGACTAAGGTCCGCCTAGTCAAGGCTATGGTTTTTCCTGTGGTCATGTATGGATGTGAAAGCTGGACTGTGAAGAAAGCTGAGCATCAAAGAATTGATGCTTTTGGACTGTGGTGTTGGAGAAGACTCTTGAGAGTCCCTTGGACTGCAAGGAGATCCAACCAGTCCATTCTGAAGGAGATCAACCCTGGGATTTCTTTGGAAGGAATGATGCTAAAGCTGAAACTCGAGTACTTCGGCCACTTCATGAAAAGAGTTGACTCATTGAAAAAGACTCTGATGCTGGGAGGGATTGGGAGAAGGGGACGACTGAGGATGAGATGGCTGGATGGCATCACGGACTCGATGGACGTGAGTCTGAGTGAACTCCGGGAGATGGTGATGAACAGGGAGTCCTGGCGTGCTGAGATTCAAGGGGTCGCAAAGAGTCAGACACGACTGAGTGACTGAACTGAACTGAACTGAACTGAGCACAGGACTACTTAGGTTACCAGGCAGACTCAGGGAAAAGAACACTGATTTTAGCATCCAGAGGCTTACTGTGAATATCAACTCTATTTCAGGCCAGTATGTATACAAGTTAGGAGTATGGTATCTGAAACCCATTGTGTGGATTCAAAGCCAGCCTGTTGCTCTGGATAAGTTCCTTCATCTTTCTTTGCTTCAGTTTTCTCATCTATAAAGTGAACGTGTCAGTCACTCAGTCATATTTGACTCTTTGCAATCCCATGGACTATAGCATGCTAGGCTCCTCTGTCCATGGAATTCTCCAGGCAAGAATACTGGTGTGGGTTGCCATTCCCTTCTCCAGGGGACCTTCCTGACCCAGAGATGGAAACTGGGTCTCCTGCACTGTAGGCAGATTCTTTACCACTGAGCCACAAGGGAAGCCCTGTTCCTCATTTATCAAGTGGATTATAATTGTAATATTTTTCTCAATAGTCACTGGGAGGATTAAATGAGTGTGTATGTGTGATCATTTAGTTCTGTCTGAACTTACTAAGTATATAATCAGCATTAATCATTATTATTATGAGGCATTGATCAAGGTCTTTAGCTCTTTTTATTTCTATTTTTTCATCTGAAAATAGGCACAATAGCATTCATTTAATAGAGTGATTATAATGTTTAAATAAGATAAGGTGCAGAGACATGATCTCATGTTTGGCATAGAACAGGTATGTTGATTTAGAGTGCCCTTGTGTCTCAGCAACAAAAATCCTATTATAAATGACTTAAACCAGAAAAGAGTTTATTTTTGTCACAAAGGAAATCGTCCAGAGTTTGGATGTTTTATACATTTAGCCAGAGACTTCGTGATGTCTGAGCTTTGAGTCAGCATCTCTGTGATTACGTTGTCAGTCCTTGTTTACGACTAGAACGGGGAGAAGACACTGTGAGCCACACCCAACAGAAACATACACCTGGATAAGGCTTCTGGGTAAATACAGGGTCCCCAGTTAAATCTGAGGTTCAGGTAAACAATGAATATATTTTTAGGATATGTCCTAAGCAATATGTGGGACGTAACAACTTATGCTAAATATCTATGGTTTATCTGAAACTTAACTGGGCATCTTGTACTTTATCTGCTAATCATGGCCTCCCCATGCCAGGAGTTCATAGCAGATTGCTGCTGCAACCCCATTGGCCAGTCTCTGTGACCCTGTATGCAATATTGTGAAGGAGGCTGGGAAAGTATTTGATACTCTCATTCTTCGTAGATGGCAAGGCACAAAGGGAGTAGGAGACGACACTAGGTTGGTCAGCTAAAGTCACTTGCCTTTGTGGGTGTCCAGTAAATGTGCATCTCCTCCTCTGACCCTCCTCTCCAGGGCCTGATGGTCCCTTTGCACAGAATAAAATACATAATCACCTTTATTGCCTTAAAGAATTACGTCATGAATGTCAACATATGAAACCAGAAATTTGTAATAAATAAGAGAGCTGAAATTTAATTGGCAAATCCAGATGTAAACTACATAAAAGATACATGGGCTGGTTTTTAGCTATTCAGTCGTATGTGTGCTAGCAGGCCTGCCTGCCCAGTAGGGACATTCCTTTTTTCCATGTTTGAAAGCAGGATTGGGACAAAAGTGGCTCAAAGCACCTGAGAGCAAATTTTTGGGAAACGTTCACTCACATTTTTTTTTTTAACTTTAAACTTTTTCATTTTGTACTGGGTTACAGCCGACTAACACTCACTCACTCCCTCTTATACAAACTCCTTAAATTATGCAACCTCAGTGCCCCTTGCCCTGTGCTATTTCCAGGTATGTTTTTGTTTGCTTGTTTTTTGCTTACGCCAAAGGGTAACTCACTAATAGCCATTAGTTCCTGACTCCCAACTGACTCACAGATTAGAAGTCATCTACGATGTTGGTTATTTCTGTAGAGAACATTTTGGGTGACTTAACGTTACCTCGTTTAGCTTAGTGAAGCTGGGCTCTCCACGCACACCAGGGGTCTTCTTTGCTGCTCTCTTCCCAGTGCGCAGAAATATTTATGGATTTAACTCCTCAGAAAAGAGCTCTATGTCAGGTTATACGAGGATCCATCAACACTATGATTTGGTGGCAAAATCTCTTCAATTATAGAGAGATCTCCATTTTTTATTAGTCTCAAGGTGTTTCTATTTTCTTAATGTGCCATGAAGATTAACAAAAAATATTACTGTAAAATTAATACTCTTTTTAAGTTCTGTTTTGTCCCTTTCTCTTCCCAACCTCAACTTCCCGCTTTTATAATCATTACCAACAAGGAGATGACATGATTAGCTGAGAGCATACCCCCTACTGTGCCCCTAAGTCAGAAGAGAAATTTGGAGATCAGAGAACAACCATTTGGATTGGCATGCCTTTGACAACAGAGGCATTCTTAGCTAACAGAGGGACTGTATGAAATGGAAGTAAGTCTAAGAAGGGTGTAGTATGGTACTTTAGCAAAATACTGATGGGGGTTGTAATTTTACAGAAAGCAAAAACATTCCAATAGAAGAAATATGCACATCTAATGTGAGATTAGAGGAAATTTTAGGAGAAAATTTATGCTTCTGGTGCTGAGTGTCTGCAATCAAGTTATTCTGGAGACATGTAACCAGAGCTATTTCTACTCATGGACCAAACTCTGATCAAAAGAAACACTGTGTTTCTCGATCCATTCGGAGCAAAGCTCCCTCACGTCTGTTTCTGATACCAGGGAAAGCCCTGGAAGAAAATTACCCCAATTCTCACTATCAGTATCCAAATGAAGCTTTCAGTCATTGAATGTTAGTAAAGCCTTCCAGAAAGGTCTGTTAGAAGAAGGCAAATAGCACTGGGTGAGATCAACGATTAGGAAAGGAAGTCTTACTCACGTGCGACAGCTCCAAAGGCCTGCACCATGAGGTGGTCAAGTGACTCCTTACATGGCAGGAGGAAACTGGCTAGCCGAATCAAGCTCCAAGTAACATTCTCCTGACTTAACTTCCTTGCAACATTTACTTAAACCTTTCATGCACAGGTCAGCTTAAACCCTAATTGGAGTCCAGCATGTATTTAATTTCTGGATGATATTCAGGTGACACTCAAAAAGGGGCAGGTTCTGCTCCCAGGAACATATCCACCCTTCTGAAGCAATGCCAGACAGATGACTTCCCAGTGTGATCAATTATGGGCTGGTTTCCCTGGCTTCCTGACCCAGCTGACACCTTTCCCAAAGAAGAACAAGAGCCATTCTTGTGTAAGAAAGAAGGGCATGCGTTAGCGCATGCATGACTCTGCTCACTGAGATCCAAAGAGAAGGAGGCAGACTTTACCAAGATGGTGGCCTGGGGGAAATGCAGGCCACCAAGCAGAAAAGAGACGTGATCAGTAGTTATGAGGTCAGCTTGATTAAGAGGCAGCAAAACCAAGGGCTGCGAAAAAGCAAACCGACATTGTCATTTCAGTACCAGATATTTTTGCCTTCTCTCTTTCTGTCTCCTCAGCAAATAAAATAATGTTTGGAGGAGAAATAGATTTACAAACAAACCATCTTTCTATTTGGATACACGGTGACAAAAAGGAAAGGTTTTGTTCTTCTAGTCATACACACACACAAAAATCCTGTACAGAAAATGCATACAAATGACTGCAGCTGTCACTATCACAACTTAGAGAAAATGCAGATGGTATAAAATAATATTCACAAATGGCTAATAGAATTTGAATGGCTTCAAGAGAGAAGAGAAAATGAAAGCACTGAATCTACTTGGGATGTGAAGAGAATGAGAAGGTCCCAGAAAGAGTCCAGGGCAGAGAAATCCTTGATTTCTCCCCCTGTTTAGAAGTGGCTCTCCCTGGCGCACTGATTTATGTGAGGATTAGGCAGCAATCATACTCTCTAGACTAGCCTGGAAGGCATGTGCATAAAGTATGATATTTGCAATATGCAAATGTCATGTAAGATGAATGGAAAGCTCAGTATGTCTCGAGGACACCCAGATGCTAACCAGCCAGTGCTTCTATGTTGCAAATTGGAAAGAAACTTGGAGCGACGATATCTTCCAATAGCTAATTGATTTTTTTTTAATAACATGGTCTTTGACTCTAAATACCAGTCAGTAAAACATAAGTCATTTTACCTATGTTAGTTTTGGGAGAATGTAGATATTTCTTAACTGTCAAAACTGGGCATTAGGCCGTGGAAAGCTAGGCCAGTCTATGTACATACAGCACATATGAGGCAAAAACGCAAGGTCAGATGAAAATAGAACTAAGGAAGGGATAACAAGAGTTAAGTGTGGTAGTAGAAATAAAACTTGAAAACTATTCTGCACAGCAGAGGGTGAGTGGATCACAAGCGCACTCACCTGGAGGCTACAGTGATGCAGGACGGTTCTTAAGGAGGAAAAGGACAGTGAAAGATGGAGGTTTCATAAAGACAAAAGATCAGCATCTAGATAGCTTGGTAGCAAGTACTGAAAGGTGACGTGTTCAGAGCAACAGCTCAGGCAGATGTCCTATTACTGTGGAGAGAGATTGGAATCCAGTCAAGGCAGACCTAAGAATTCATGGTAAGACCAGGAGCGATATTGATTTGGGGCTGAACTGAAGGAAGCCTACAATCTTGGGGATTTTCTTTCTTCCTGTGCTAGAATGAATTTTAGGTTCTTTAGAACCTGAGACTGGTCTGGTTTCAACTGCACAAAATAAAGAGACATGGTGTGCAGATTCTGGCTTATGGTCCACAGAGCACCGTGCCTAACACCGTACAGAGGCTCAGAATGGTTTGCTGAAGCGCCATCTGTCTCTCCTCTGTGTGAGACCATCTTTCTTCTTACCACTGTTTGCCTTTATCTTTCCCGTCCCTGCTTGATGAGAACTAAATGAGTTGTTCCAGAAGACTGAGATGGGTGCAGGAGTCACGACAAGTGAGGGAGCTTCTGAAGCTTGAAGGTAGGGGAGGGGCCTTCCGGAAGGCGACAGTGATGTTTGCAAGGGGCTCGTGGATCTGGGGAGCCAGCAAGTGTGATGCAGAGAGGGCTGTAGGGCTGCACTGTCCAGGAAACAGTCCCTGGACCAAGTCCCTGAGCACTCGCCATGAGTCTAGCCCAGATGGAGTACGTGATAGACACCAGATTTCAAAAGGCTTAGCACAAACAAATGATGCAAAATATCTTAATTTTTCATACTGATTAAATATTAGAAAGCTGATATTTTAGAGATGTTGAGTGAAATAAAATACAATGTTAAGATTAATCTCACCTGTTTCTTTTTATTTTTATCAATGCAACTACTAAAAAAAATTAAGATTAGTAGGTGACTTGGATTCTATTGGACCTTCTGCTCTACAGGGAAAATCAGAATTCAGTCATCTACGTTGGGCCTTTTCCAAGTACTGTCTGTGGCATCAGTCCATATCCCAGTCCTTGTCAGCGAGGCAACACACGCAGCACTTGAGGGGAAGGATCTAGAAACTTTTATGCCAACTTGGCATGGCCAGAACATCTGAGTGTGTGATATTTAATGATTAGGACAAACTGGGAGAAAAACTCTTTCTTGTTTGTTTGGGTTGGGTTTTTACCAGAGGCAGCTGGAGGCACACTGAGGATTTATCACAAGATTGAGCTTACATGGGTCAGAGAAAGCTGTCAGGGCTTTAGAAACTTAGGATGGTGGAGGCAGCTGTCAGAAGCTTACTAAATATGTTCCAGAGGAGGCATGCTTTGGGAGCCACACAAAGGAGGAAGCAGGGAACAGCTTCCCATTACTTTCAGAAACTGGCAGTTCTGAGTCTCTGTGTGGAATGCTAAACTGATTCCAAAACCAGGGAGGCTGAGAAGGCAAGATTTGTGATGTGGAATGGTACCGTCCTTGGAGAATATAAGGCCCAGATGGCCCTAAAAAGTGAATATCTGCACTGTAAGGCAGAATCCCACAATTTTATCCTTCACAGGCCGGGTATGGGTATGTTTAGTCATTTGCCCATCTATTCAATACACTTATTGAGTAGTTTCTACATTCCAGGAGCTCTAGTAGGTGCTGGAGCTGTTGAATAAGTAAGAAATTGTGGCTTGCACAATGCGGGAAGGGTGAGAACGGGACACCTTCTATGATCAGACATGACGTACAGGCCTGGGGAACACCAGGTGGAATCTAGCTGCCGTTACTCAAAGGACCAAAGGAACTCCATTGCCTCTTGGAAGAGAAACAGTTAGCACTGCCTACCCGGGCAGCTCCTAGTGGGAAGAGATAGCAGGAAATTTGAGAAAAAGACCAGTGGTTTCAGGTTCATCTAGAACTAGTCCTGAATATTCATTGGAAGAACTGATGCTGAAGCTGAAACTCCAGTGCTACGGTCACCTGATGGAAAGAACTGACTCATTGGAAAAGACCCTGATGCTGCGAAAGATTGAAGGCAGGAGAAGGGGAAACAGAGAATGAGAAGGTTGGATGGCATCATAGTCTCAATGGACATGAGTTTGAGTAAACTCCAAGAGTTGGTGATGGACATGGAGGCCTGGTGTGCTGCAGTCCATGGGGGTGCAAAGAGTCAGACACGACTGAGCCACTGAACTGAACTGAACTGAGGTTTGAATGCTGTTTCTCTGCTTACAGGCAAATATATGGCCTTGAACCTCAGTTCCCATTCCTCTAAAATGGAGCAGGTACACCCACTGAAGAGAATTTGCACATGTTAAATGAAACAATAGATGCTAAGTGCATTTTAAGTGCCCAGTAGAGTAAGTGAATGCATAAGCTTTACATTCAACATTCTCCATTGCCTGGGAACAGAAGTTTTCTCCAAGTTTCTCTTAAGGCTGAAAGTACAGGTGGAGTTAAGTGGACCTCACTTTGAAGATTGGAGAATCACAAGGTCAGAAGGGCAGAGAAACCAGTGAAGAAACAGTAGGCTGAAACTGCCTTCAGGCTAGACAACAGAAAGTCATTTCAGCTGAATGTCAGGTAGATAAAAGGATACACTTTCAGTCTCGGAGGAACTCAAGTGTGGGTCTTTGAGAAGTTATGAGTAATCCAAGTCTAGGTCACTAGCTAGTCAGAGAATTATATGTGAGTCCCAAAGACTAATGGCCACGGCAAACCACAGGGATGGATGAAATGAGATAATGGATCTGCAAATGCTCTGGGAAGTGGAGAACTCATCAAATAGGGTGTTATTGTTATTCATAAGCGCTATCTATCTAGAAAGGCTCAGGCTGGGAAAAATGGGCACCACGCAAGTGCAAAGATTGTGTCTTACAAGGAGGGAAGCAAATGGGCAGTCTCTCCTTGAAGAAGCTGACAGCTGATTAGTTGGGGATCCCTCTGCCCCAGCTCCGGGAGCCAGTCCAGGACCAGAGAGGGGACAGCTGCCAGCTCTGGCAGAGGAGCCAGCCGGCTCCATGCAATGTTAGTCCTTTAGTGGCCGCATTGATGGTGAGGAAATGGGCTTCCTCTGCATCGATAGCTCCTGCTTAAGACAAAAACAAAATTACAGGGATGGATGAAATGAGATAATGGATCTGCAAATGCTCTGGGAAGTGGAGAACTCATCAAATAGGATGTTATTGTTATTCATAAGCGCTATCTATCTAGAAAGGCTCAGGCTGGGAAAAATGGGCACCACGCAAGTGCAAAGATTGTGTCTTACAAGGAGGGAAGCAAATGGGCAGTCTCTCCTTGAAGAAGCTGACAGCTGATTAGTTGGGGATCCCTCTGCCCCAGCTCCGGGAGCCAGTCCAGGACCAGAGAGGGGACAGCTGCCAGCTCTGGCAGAGGAGCCAGCCGGCTCCATGCAATGTTAGTCCTTTAGTGGCCGCATTGATGGTGAGGAAACGGGCTTCCTCTGCATCGATAGCTCCTGCTTAAGACAAAAACAAAATGAACTGTCTTGGCATCTTGCTTGCAGTTCTGTGCAATTAGCTGGGGGAGGCGGGAGCACATGTTTATCCCATTGACAAGGTCTTTAAAAACACACTCCTGTGGGTCACCATCCCCTTATGCAAATGAGGGGGCACTCTCTGCAGTTCTAATTGATATGTATTCTGTGTGTTTGTGTGTGTGTGTGTGTGTGTGTGTGNCTCTGCATCGATAGCTCCTGCTTAAGACAAAAACAAAATGAACTGTCTTGGCATCTTGCTTGCAGTTCTGTGCAATTAGCTGGGGGAGGCGGGAGCACATGTTTATCCCATTGACAAGGTCTTTAAAAACACACTCCTGTGGGTCACCATCCCCTTATGCAAATGAGGGGGCACTCTCTGCAGTTCTAATTGATATGTATTCTGTGTGTTTGTGTGTGTGTGTGTGTGTGTGTGTGTGTGTGTACAGTCAACTGTGCCTAAAATAGCAATGTAACCATGAGGGCTTTTGCTTTGTTTTTTTTTTTTTCATCTGATACAGGTACCATTCTTAACTGGACTCATGGAAATTAAGATGAAAAAACTATATTATATGACTGAACTCTGTCACCAGAGAGATAAAATAAGAAGATGGCCTCTTTGCAGCTACACACTGACATCCTCAGTAACAACTGAGCCAACTCTCTACACTAACAGGTATACATACTGAATAAAGGTTTCTGGTTTGTTTGTTAATCCTCCCAAATGTTTCATTCAATCAACCACAAATGTGATTAACAGTGGATTTTTTTAAACTAATTTAACCAAATTTACATACTTAGTTGTGTGTAGGCATAGACTCACCCTTGACATGATGTAGAAGTGTGTATATATGGGTGAGAAATGGACAGGACCAAGCTGGGATTCTGGAGACACTGGGCTTTATTACTTGTATGTGGAAAAGCACATCTAAGAGAGAAAGGTACAAAGTTTAAAATTATTTTTATGGAAAAGAATCAGATGTATGCATAGCTGCAAAATGTTTTCGGGAAAATTTTATAGAAGGAAGTGTTCTTGTTATGCCCGAAGTCCGAGTCCCCAAGACTGAGAGAAATAAGACATCCACAGCAATGCAAAAGCATAAAGGGGTTTATTGCTAGCTCGAGCTAGGGCTCTTTTTCTGATTGGTCGAGCTATACCGCTGGCGGGAGTTCCCAGTGACTCAGCTTTCCCAGAGACAGAAACTCAGGCCTAGCTTGCCCCTTGGAGCCTGTTATGGCTCCAATTTGGTCCTAACATTCTATAGAAGGAAGTGTTCTTTTAGAAAGAGTTTGGAATGAGTATAATGCAGACCACACCCTGTAGACATTGCTGAGAAAGCTAGATTAAGTTGAGGGGTAAGACTGGCTTTTACGTTTTATTTCCTTAATCAAGAGGTCAGAAGGGGGCTCCAAGCATTCACATTTTTCACAAGCTACCTAAGTGCACACCAAAGGTAGAGAAACACACACACAAACACACACATACACATCAATCATTATAAAAATAATGCAATTTCTTTAGAAAAAATTAGAATAATTGTAAAAGATCATGATTACCCACAATATTACTCTCCTAACTCAACTACCGTTCAGAAAACAAAGAGCGTGGCATCCAGTCCCATCAATTCACGGCAAATAGGTGGAGAAACAGTGGAAACAGTGTCAGACTTTATGAACAACCTAGACAGCATATTAAAAAGCAAGACTACTTTGTCAACAAAGGTCTGTCTAGTCAAGGCTATGGATTTTTCAGTGGTCATGTACGGATGTGAGAGTTGGACTATAAAGAAAGCTGAGCACCAAAGAATTGATGCTTTTGAACTGTGGTGTTGGAGAAGACTCTTGAGAGTCCCTTGGACTGCAAGGAGATCCAACCAGTCCATTCTAAAGGAAATCAGTCCTGGGTGTTCATTGGAAGGACTGATGCTGAAGCCGAAACTTCAATACTTTGGCCACCTGATGCGAAGAGTTGACTCATTGGAAAAGACTCTGATACTGGGAGGGATTAGGGGCAGGAGGAGAAGGGGACAACAGAGGATGAGATGTCTGGATGGCATCACTGACTCAATGGACATGAGTTTGAGTGAAGTCCGGGAGTTGGTGATGGACAGGGAGGCCTGGCATGCTGCTATTCATGGGGTCACAAAGAGTCGGACAGGACTGAGTGACTGAACTGAACTGATCTGAACCCAACTACCTGTAGCATTTTGGGCTGCTGACTTCCAGATCTTCTCCCCAGTGTACATGGAGTGCAGACTTAAAACCGTATGACTACTACCTCCCGGATTTTAAATGAAACTTAAAAGTGGAAGTCTTGGTGACTTCTTTTGCAAGGCTCTCCCCTACTTCACACACCTGCCAACCAGAGGCATTTATTTCCTCCCTTGACATGGCCACCAAATCACCCTCCTCTGGGATTAAGCTCAGGGCGCCCAATTACCTTTGTATTAATTCAGCTATTCTCTTGGTGAGTGTCATCCCTTTGTCAGAAAGGCTTGAACTTCAAGTAGCAGCATGGGAAAGCAGGCGGAGATCTTAACCTAGATTTATCCATGTTCTCCACTGTGATTTCTATGTTTATATATACGAGAATCCCTCACCACTCATGAGGTCATGAATCTCTTTCTTTCGCTTGCATTGCAGGGATATTAAACACATTGTTCTGTTTTGATTGAAAGCCGGTAATATTAAATCCCATCTTCCCATCTGTGGAACCATTTGAGGACCACTGTCTTACAGAAGAGGGGAGCTTGGCTTAGAGAAGGGGCCCTTCAGGACACTCGTGAACGAGCCATTTTTTGCCAGACAAGAAGCAGATCTCCTTTCCATGACACAAATCTCAACATCTGCTCTGTCTTAACCTCCCAGACACTCCGACAGGTGTGGCCGTCTTTAAAACATGTCTAGGAAGCAACATATGGGCTGTTGGCCGTGAATAAAGAATAAAACTATGGGTGTGGGAGGCAGGGGGGGGTGCCCTGATTCTGGTCTTTCAGCCTTATTATTATTATTTCTTTTGGTTTTTAATTTCTCCAGGCTTGACTGGGTGTCCATCTTTCACTGTCCCCTCGACATGCTTGGCACAGAATTGTAAGTTTCATCCTTGCCTTTTCCAGTTCTTTCTTGGGGAAGGCAATGGCACCCCACCCCAGTACTCTTGCCTGGAAAATCCAATGGACGGAGTAGCCTGGTGGGCTGCAGTCCATGGGGTCGCTAACAGTTGGACAGACTGAGCGACTTCACTTTCACTTTTCTCTTTCATGCATTGGAGAAGGAAATGGCAACCCACTCCAGTATTCTTGCCTGGAGAATCCCAGGGATGGGGGAGCCTGGTGGGCTGCCGTCTATGGGGTCACACAGAGTCGGACACGACTGAAGCAACTTAGCAGCAGTAGCAGCTCACCATTGAGCCTCCCCCCCAGTTGTCTCTCCTTGCATTGCCCCCCACTTCCCAACCCCGCAGGGAGAGGAAAGTTAAATGATGTTAATCCGCCAAATATTTTTGATCATTAGGAAGCCATAAAAATTAACATAACCATCAGAGGAAATTAATTGCCAAAAAGGCAAGGTTAGAGCAGGACAGTGAGGCCGGGGGAAGAGGAGTGTAGGCAGAAGGACACTTTGTTTCTCCGTTGTGGTTTTGAGAGAGGGGCTGCGGCTGGAGGAGGCCCAGGAGGCTCCGTGCAGCTCGGCTTCCCCCACACTTAATTACAAGATCAGCCTTAGAATAGCAAGTGTTGCAAGTAGTGAAAGACTGGGAGGGATATCCTTGATTCCTGCCTTTTTCTCCTCCGGCTCCTCTGGGGGAGATTTTTGGTTATTTTTAATTCCAGTTCAAAATAGAGGTTGGGGAGAGAGAAGCCTACTGCTGGCCTCCTGCAGGAAATACCATTAATAATTAATACCCAATAATAATCAAATCCATGGGAGACTCGTTACAAGTAACATCTTGACAGACCCATGGATGGATGCCCGTAGCTTTTCTTCTTCATCTGCTTGCAAGATGGGTTCAGCAGGGATTTGAGAGCACATAAGCAGTGACAAAAAAAAAAAAAAAGGATAAATAGCAGGTTTGTTCACGGAAAAGGCTTATTCATCCCTGTAGGGTTTTTTTTTCATTTTAAGTTTATGGCTTAGTGGGGAATTTTGCTTTAATTGGGATTGTAATATAAGGATGAAATCTGTCGACATTTACAAGAGAGAGAGAAGAGTAATTCTTCCTAACTTGTTTGTTGTTGTTATTACAACACTGGGTCCTTTAGGAGGCTCTGTGCAAAGGAAGCAGACAATCAAGCTGATCAGGGACAAAGTAAGCCAGTGAGAGGGAGGAGAGAGACTGCCAGCCACAGGACCTATCTGCTGTTAGTAAACCCCTGACTCGCAGACTGGAGAGTGTTGCTGAGGGCTTCATATGCTTGGTAACTCTTTGCACTTTCACTGTTTCATTCCATCTTTGGGCTTCCCTGATGGCTCAGGCTGCAAAGAACCTGCTTGCAGTTTAGGAGACCCCAGTTTGATCCCTGGGTTGGAAAGATGCCCTGGAGAAAGGAATGACTAACCTCTGCAGTATTCTTGCCTGGAGAATCCCATGGACAGAGGAGTCTGGCGGGCTACAGTCCACGGGGTCACAAAGAATCGGACACGACTGAGCAACTAATGCTTTCACTTTCTTTTTAGAAGAGAGCGGAGAGGTTATTTCCCCCAAGATCTCACAGCTAAGGACTGGGTTCAGTTAGGGTTGGATAAGCCACAGGGATGGGATTCCGTTTCCGGGGAGGCTGGCTACAGAGCCGGCTCTGATTAGTGTTTCCTGGCTCCCTGTAAATGTGAGGAAGGACTCTCTCCCCAGACAGGAAAGCAGGGTAGGAGGAGAGGCCCGCCTTCCTTGACACGATGTCCGGCGTTCTCCTCTGGGCTCTGTGTGCTCTGCTATGCCACTCAGTCGTGTCTGACTCTTGGAGACCCCACGGACTGTAGCCTGCCAGGCTCCCCTGTCCTTGGGATTCTCCAGGCAAGAATACTGGCGTGGGTTGCCATTTCCTGCTCCAGGGGATCTTCCCGACCCAGGGATCGGACCCAGCTCTCCCACATTGCAGAGGAATTCTTTGCCACCTGAGCCACCAGGGAAGCCCTGCTGTGTTCTACAAATGTATGAAAGTATAGGGCGTCATTGTCCGTCATCCTCACGGAGGAAACAGGTGGGGTCACAGCAGGAAAATACAAACACACGCGATGGTTCATCCAAAGCTAATTTAATGCTGGGACTCTGTACAGAGGTGTGGACAAGCTGAAGAACCAAGAGCAGATGTGGGGAACTCAGAAGCCAGCAGGAGCAGCCGTGTGACCACCAACACCTAATCTAGGGCAAAGCTCCAACCCTCAGCTCCCTGGAAACCATGAAACACTTCCTTACCCTCTAGGCAGAATCTCACCTGAAGCAGGCTGTATTTGCAGTTTGTAATTTTTGTATTTCAGTATGAAATTTTATTATGTTATGTAAGAAAATCTTTGGAGTGAATAAAGGAAACTGGAGATCATATAAAAACCCCAGTAAGTCCAACATCTAAATTCTGTTCACACAGTAGTGTATTTGCCCCACATCTGTTTTATTTTCAGAGACATTGACCTTCATCCGTCTCAGTCACCTTCCCTCTCACTGAGGGCAAGCACCATTCTGGAGCTGATGGTGTATCAAGGTATGCTTTTCACACGTTTACTAACTGTTGATGGGCCTACAATCATATATAGTATCACTTCGTGCAGTTTTAAATATGTATAAATCATTTCGTATACACACATCATGTATTTGTAAGCAACTTGCCTTTTTCATTTAATGTATTTTACTTCTTTAAAACTTTTTGTTTTGCTGCAGGGTGTGGCCAGTTAACACTGTGATAGTTTCAGGTGAGCAACAAATGGACTCAGTCATCCCTGTACATGTATCCATTCTCCCACAAGCTCCTCTCCCATTCAGGCTGCCGCATAGCGTTGAGCAGAGTTCTCGGTACAGATGCATTGAGCTTATTTCATTATCGGAGTGGCATTTTATTTTGTGACTATACTACAGTTTATCCCTCATTTGTTGAGATATTGAAGTGTTTTTTTTTTCTCTATTAAAAAAACAATGCTATAGTAAGCATTCTTGTATATCTACATGAGCACACAATGCAAGAAATTCTCTGCTAGTAGAGTCACTGGGTTATACAGTATTCCTATCCTTGATTATATTAGATTGTGCCAAATCGCCTTCCAAAGTGCCAATTTTTATACTCACAAGCACTGAATGGTAGTTCACAATTCCCCACAATGTGGTTTTAATTTACACCTTCTGGTTCTAATTTATATTTCCTTTATTACAAATGAGGTTGAACTTCTTTTCATATGTTTACTGAGCATTCATGTTTCTGCATTATTATTCTACATTTCTGTCCAAATAAATTTTCTGTTTTTTTTTTTTAATTGGATTATCTTTATCTTGCTCTTTAAGGGAGTATTTACTATTCTAGTTACTAATCTCTGTATGTGTTACAGATAGTTTTTCTTTCATTTCCTTTATATTTTGAGTTGGGCAGAATATTTAATTTTAACATAGTCAAAATTGTCAGTTTTTTGCTTTTTTTTTTAAGTTTAGTGTGTGTCTGTGTCTTGCTTAGGAAATTCCTATTCTACAAGTGTGTAAAGATATTTTACTATNGACTGGGTTCAGTTAGGGTTGGATAAGCCACAGGGATGGGATTCCGTTTCCGGGGAGGCTGGCTACAAAGCCGGCTCTGATTAGTGTTTCCTGGCTCCCTGTAAATGTGAGGAAGGACTCTCTCCCCAGACAGGAAAGCAGGATAGGAGGAGAGGCCCGCCTTCCTTGACACGATGTCCAGCGTTCTCCTCTGTGTTCTGTGTGCTGTGCTATGCCACTCAGTCGTGTCCGACTCTTGGAGACCCCACGGACTGTAGCCTGCCAGGCTCCCCTGTCCTTGGGATTCTCCAGGCAAGAATACTGGCGTGGGTTGCCATTTCCTGCTCCAGGGGATCTTCCCGACCCAGGGATCGGACCCAGCTCTCCCACATTGCAGAGGAATTCTTTGCCACCTGAGCCACCAGGGAAGCCCTGCTGTGTTCTACAAATGTATGAAAGTATAGGGCATCATTGTCCGTCATCCTCACGGAGGAAACAGGTGGGGTCACAGCAGGAAAATACAAACACACGCGATGGTTCATCCAAAGCTAATTTAATGCTGGGACTCTGTACAGAGGTGTGGACAAGCTGAAGAACCAAGAGCAGATGTGGGGAACTCAGAAGCCAGCAGGAGCAGCCGTGTGACCACCAACACCTAATCTAGGGCAAAGCTCCAACCCTCAGCTCCCTGGAAACCATGAAACACTTCCTTACCCTCTAGGCAGAATCTCACCTGAAGCAGGCTGTATTTGCAGTTTGTAATTTTTGTATTTCAGTATGAAATTTTATTATGTTATGTAAGAAAATCTTTGGAGTGAATAAAGGAAACTGGAGATCATATAAAAACCCCAGTAAGTCCAACATCTAAATTATGTTCACACAGTAGTGTATTGGCCCCACATCTGTTTTATTTTCAGAGACATTGACCTTCATCCGTCTCAGTCACCTTCCCTCTCACTGAGGGCAAGCACCATTCTGGAGCTGATGGTGTATCAAGGTATGCTTTTCACACGTTTACTAACTGTTGATGGGCCTACAATCATATATAGTATCACTTCGTGCAGTTTTAAATATGTATAAATCATTTCGTATACACACATCATGTATTTGTAAGCAACTTGCCTTTTTCATTTAATGTATTTTACTTCTTTAAAACTTTTTGTTTTGCTGCAGGGTGTGGCCAGTTAACACTGTGATAGTTTCAGGTGAGCAACAAATGGACTCAGTCATCCCTGTACATGTATCCATTCTCCCACAAGCTCCTCTCCCATCCAGGCTGCCGCATAGCGTTGAGCAGAGTTCTCGGTACAGATGCATTGAGCTTATTTCATTATCGGAGTGGCATTTTATTTTGTGACTATACTACAGTTTATCCCTCATTTGTTGAGATATTGAAGTGTTTTTTTTTCTCCATTAAAAAAACAATGCTATAGTAAGCATTCTTGTATATCTACATGAGCACACAATGCAAGAAATTCTCTGCTAGTAGAGTCACTGGGTTATACAGTATTCCTATCCTTGATTATATTAGATTGTGCCAAATCGCCTTCCAAAGTGCCAATTTTTATACTCACAAGCACTGAATGGTAGTTCACAATTCCCCACAATGTGGTTTTAATTTACACCTTCTGGTTCTAATTTATATTTCCTTTATTACAAATGAGGTTGAACTTCTTTTCATATGTTTACTGAGCATTCATGTTTCTGCATTATTATTCTACATTTCTGTCCAAATAAATTTTCTGTTTTTTTTTTAATTGGATTATCTTTATCTTGCTCTTTAAGGGAGTATTTACTATTCTAGTTACTAATCTCTGTATGTGTTACAGATAGTTTTTCTTTCATTTCCTTTATATTTTGAGTTGGGCAGAATATTTAATTTTAACATAGTCAAAATTGTCAGTTTTTTGCTTTTTTTTTTAAGTTTAGTGTGTGTCTGTGTCTTGCTTAGGAAATTCCTATTCTACAAGTGTGTAAAGATATTTTACTATGCTCTCTTCTAAAAATAGAATTTTGCTTTTTACATTTAGGTTTTAACTATATTTGGAATTAATTTTTTGTAAATGATGTGGAATAGAAATAGCATGTTATTTTTGTGCACATATGTATAGGCGTTTGCATGTGCTAAGTGGCTTCAGTCATCTCAGACCCTTTGTGACACTGTGAACTGGAGCCCTCCAGGCCCCCCTGTCTGTGGGATTCCCCAGGCAGGAATACTGGAGTGGGTTGCAATGCCTCCTCCAGGGATCTTCCTGATCCAGGGGTCAAACCCGGGTCTCATGTCTCCTGCATGGCAGGCGGGTTCTTCACCATCATCACCTGAGAAGCCCATATGTGTATGTACACATTTTCAAAGACTGGAGCATCTCTTCATTAAAGTATGCTTGCTCTACTAAATTTAAAATATCCCTCTGTAATATGCTTTAAAGGTGAGAGTTTGTTTCATGGGTCCTTTGGACTAGTCTTATACCAGTATCTCACTGTCTTAATTCATACATTTTTTGATAAGCACTAATAAACATGTACAGTGAGTCCTCATATCTTAATCCCCTTAGATGCCTTTGCTCTATCAGTGTTAGCATTAAACAACTTTTAGAAAAGTTATGCTATAGTATTTATGGATTTGCCTTGAAATTTTCTTTTCATTTGGAGAGAATTGTCATCTTCTTATAATTGAGTATTTTCATTCACAAGTATACCATATCTCATTTATTTATATTTTATGTTATTCAAATATTACTTTTCTCCATTACATGTCTTGGTATATTGCTTATATTGCATATAAAACATTTTTAACTTCCTAGTCAATCTCCCTTACTCCTAGTCCCAGTAAATCTGTCATTTTGTCACATTTTGTCTTTTCCAGAGTTTCATATAAAGTAAATCATATGTACACTGTCCAATAATCAGCAAATCAGTTTACTTTTTCGTTCAAATCAGAATATGCCGTTTACTAATGCTTTCTTCTCTGACTGCTCCACTTTAAGGCAAAAAAGGGAGTGGTGAAAGCAGACATTCTTACCTTGTTCTTAATTTTAGGGAGAAAGTGAGAGTAAAAGTCGCTCAGTCGTGTCCGACTCTTTGAGACCCCATGGACTATAGCCCACCAAGGCTTCCCTGTCCATGGAATTCTCCAGACAAGAATACTGGAGTGGGTTGCCATTCCCTTCTCCAGAGGATCATCCCAACCCAAGGCTTGGGATCGAACCCAAGTGTCTGTCATTGCCGACAGATTCTTTACTGTCTGCCATTTACATTAATAAGTATATCAGAAGTAATTCTTTTGCAAATATCTCAGTAACAAAATATGAAACCATTTTTTGAAGGTATCATATGCTCTAAAGATTTGCAAAGCACTTGGTTATTGCTTTGAAAAAAGAATTTGAAGTTTTGTCAGTATACATTCATTCATATTGTGCTACTTCTATGGTTTTCTGCATATGTAATAATATTCTTTTAATGCAAAATCACAGTATTAGCTTTTAAGTTCATTTTAAAGTGCATTAAACACAACATGTGTAGTACCATTAATCCAAACATTTCTATTGAATTAGGAAAGTGTCAACAACAGTGGCTAAGTTCTCGCAGTGCAACCAAGGAAGACTTAGGTCTTGCAGTGCAACCAAGGAAGACTTAAGTCAAGACCGAAGTGATCAGGATGCATCTTGTTTCAGAATCGTAAAGGGTGAAACACTTTGTGCCTTAGATTAGATAAAATGTGGCAACTATTTCCATCATGGGAAAAATTGCGATCACACAGTGAAAGAGTCAAAATAGAAGAGATCTGAGGTCTGAGTCCAGCAGGGCATGCTCAGTCACTCAGTCGTGTCCAGCTCTTTATGACTCAGTGGATTGTAGCCCTCCAGGCTCCCCTGTCCATGAAATTTTCCAGGCAAGAATACTGGAGTGGGTTGCTACTCCAGGGGAACTTTCTGGCCCAGGGGATCTTCCCGACCCAGGAATTGCACCTGTGTCTCCTGCGGTTTCTGCATTGAGAGGCGGATTTTTTTTTTTTTTTTTTAACCACTGAGCCATGTCCAGCAGAGAAGGCTAAAATGGAGCAGCTAACAAGGTAGGAGGAAAATAAATAGAATATGGATTCTCTCAGTCATGGAAGAGAATTTTGTAAGAAAGTGGGAGTGATCTGCAATGTCAAATCCTGCAGAAGAAATGCAGAAGAGTGAAAATTGCTCACTGGCATTGTATGCAGTTGTTCAATGATATATTCTCAGCCCCTTGGATTGTAGCCTGCCAGGCTCCTCTCTCCACGGGATTTTCCAGGGAAGAATACTGGAATGAATTACCATTTCCTCCTCCCCGGGGACTGAACCCACATCTCCTGAGTCTCATGCATTTCAGGGGATTCTTTACCTGCTGAGCCTTTGGGAAATCAGGTATGGTAGAGAGAATAAACTGATTGAAATGGGGTTAAGAGGGAATAGGGAAATTCCTGGTGATCCAACAGTCAGCAGTCCGCACTTGCACTGCAGGGGCTCAGGTTCAATCCTTGGTTGGGGAGCTAGGATCCCACAGGCTATGCCTCTGGGAAGCGAGATAGCAAAGAAAACACCTCCAAGGCTTTTTACTCATTTGTTTGTTTGATTTTGTTGATGGACAGGGAGGCCTGGCATGCTGCTATTCATGGGGTCACAAAGAGTCGGACAGGACTGAGTGACTATACTGAACTGAACTGAATATTACCTACCTGTTGTAACAATCAAAGTCTGAATGTATATAAAGTGGTTAGAAGTGTGCCTGATATTACAAATGCACAATAAATGATCGTTATACACTAAATTTGTCATATAACTTTACACATTGTATGCATTCTGTGAATGAATGAATATTATTTTGAAATATCTTTATAGTGCATGTTTTTTATATAGCCGTCTCCTGATCCTCGCTTTGAACTCTGTTCTTCCTGTAGCTAAAGTCATATTACCATCATCTGCAGACTCAGCTCATGCTGGTCTCCTGAGATAAACTCTGACCTAAGAGAAGAAGGCTTTTAGAGGCCTTCGGCTGGATGTTTAGCCCTGACCCTGTGTACCATGCAAACTAAGTGGACAGCTGCCTTTTTTTTTTTTTTTCCTCTGACACTCAAAACTCCCTTGTTCTTAGAAATTCTCACCTTTCTGATTGTTTCTTCATCTTTTCTTGATTCCTTCTTTGACCCCATATAATCTGAACTGGCCTTGTGTGCTTCTGAGATTATAAGTCTGCCTAGCTCCATGCAAGACTTTGGAATAGGCATCAAGCTCCCAGGGCTGCCCTGTAATTAATGTTCATAATTAGTATAAATACACTGAAGAGGTTTATAAATACACAATATGCTACACGTGGACCTAATTGGGACCAAAGGACCAGTAGCCCCAATTCTGAGGCCTTTAGGATAAGGGAATTAGAGGCACCCAAAGGGTTTGAAGAAGGCTAATAAGGCACAGAGGATTAGGGAATTAATGGCTCTGACGCTGTCCTAGAAAGTGTTATAAAAAGGCTTCTCGCCAGTCCTAGCCCTCTGAAGGCAACTTTCTTGATGGGGGTGGTTCTTCGTTCCTTTCCAGTGTCGGGGGTTTCCCTCTAGGGAAATATCTAGGGAGAGTATGGCTTTGTTTGCCTTTCCTTATGACTGTGCTCTTAAAAGATAATTAAAGTTTTATCAGCAGAGTCCCATGAAGGGGAGTACTGAAGCAGTTATCTGGATAATCCACACTGAGGGAGAAGGAAATCTTCATTTGGGGGCTTAGATTATCTTGTATGTCTTTATTTTTGTGCATCAGTAAGGCAACCACGCAGTGGGCGTAAGGCACGAAATAGGAATTCATTAAATATTTGCTGGATGGATGACTCTTTTATTTGAAATATCAATTAATACTAATAGTCCTTAATAGTTCTGGTTTGCACCTGAATATCATATTCAGATATGCTCTCATCTCTTGGCTTGGCAAATTAATGAACAGAGATGTGAAGGTTGGGTTCTTATCCCTAAATGGGCCTTAGTTTATTTTCTTGGCTCTGGAAGAGAACTGGGCTTAACTGAATGATTTTTTTATAAAACATACATATATACTTATATATATATATATTTAGCATTATACATATTTAGCTTTAGCACACACAGACACATATATATTATTTTAATGATTTACCATATAATGTTGTGCCTTTGCTCTCTTCTTAATCTGAGCAGTTTAAACCTGAGACCACATTGGTCTTTGAATTAGGCAGGGAAAGAATTTGTTAAGCCACTAGTTTGCCTTTCTGCAGGATAATTAGTGAATGGATTGAGTGACTTTTAGATAATAGTTTGTGAAGAATTATGTCCAAAGTTTGTCCCTTGGGGCACGACATGGGCTTCCTTGCTCTGTGTCTTCCCCGTGGCCAGACATTGGTGACTTGTAAGTGTTTCCTATCATCACAAGACCTTCAAAAATGCCCACATGGAAGCTAGAGGTTTCCAAGCTAAGAGTAAGACATAAGGAAGAAGGAAAAAGGACCAAGGTTATAGACACAGAAGGGTCTGGAGTTTGAGTTTATCTTTTTCTTTATTTTCTATTGTTCATGGAACAAAATGAGAAAAAAATTGAGAATCCTGGACTGATTCACTTTGATTTTGCATCATCCCCTTAACTGCCCATGCCTTATTTTGTGCAGGAAAAAGCAAACGATATACCAACTCACAGGATGTTAGTGAGAATGACTTGAAATGCATGTGAAAGATTTAAAAAGCCTCTAACCTGGGCTTCCTATATGGCTGGGTGGATAAAGAATCTGCCTGCAATGCAGGAGATGCAGGCAGATGCACATTCAGTCTCCTGGTTGGAAAGAGCCTCTAGAGGTGGGAATGGCAACGCGCTCCAGTATTCGTGCCTGGAGAATCCCATGGACACAGGAGCCTGGTGGGCTACAGTCCAAAGAGTCAGACACAACTGAGGTGATGAGCACGCACGCGTGCATAGCCCGTCTGTAGATATAAGTGCAATGTCAGAAGTACCTGTGCCATGAAGACATTTTGATTTTCATACTGTGGGGATAGCCCACAAGCAGACCTTTAGAAAATTAAGACTGTCAAAGACCTTGCCGTGGCAACATCCATGTCCTAAGTCATAGGTTAATAGTTAAGAAAGAAGATAGCATTCTGCCTTCGAATGAACTCTGTACCAATCAGGATCCGAAGACCTTGCCCTTGATTAGCCTGTAGTGTAGGTAGCAAAGTCATACAAAATTCATTTTACAAAATTAACAGATTATTTCACAACCTCCTCTCTCTGTTTTTCCCCAGAGCACTCCATGAGTTAGCAGAGCCTCGGCTTATGTTTCCTCCTCACAGGATGCAGATAAGGTAGTCATGAATTTGTGATGACACTGTTTAGGACCATTCCCTAAGTACACAGCTTATATTTCTAGCTCATCCAATATTTGCAAGGTTCTGTTCAGTAACAGAACGAGTTTAAGTACTTCAAGAAAAGAAGACTGGTTTTAAGATATCAGCTCTGCTTTTGATTGGCTGTATGACCTTGAACAAATCATATAACCTTTCTAAATCTTAATTGCCTAAACTTTTGCATAATTTCCATTAAGTGCAGAATATAAAATATACCTCCTATGGTTGCTGGGGGGTACCTAGCTCATTGTGGGGCTTTAATAAATGTTGGTTTCCTCCACATTTTCTCCCATTTGTTGCCTAAGGAGAGCCAAGTGAGTTAACCCTTCATACAACTATCCAATGTCTTCCCACTTCCCTCTTTCTCCTGTCTGAATGACAAAATTAAACATCCAGAGCAGCCCAGTTATCTCACCACCTCAGCCCTTCTGACTCTGTCCTCACTAAATACCAGACAGAATGACCATGTTCCTGGACACTCTCTTGAGAGCTCAGTGGCACTTCAGTGATCCTGTGTTCATTCCAAACAAACATAGAAAGAAGAGAGAGACAGAGGCCAAGGGACAGAGATCAAAAGCAGGTATGCCTTTGGTCTGTCTAGCAGGAGTTGGGAAGAAAGATAAGCTGGGAAGAAAGCCTGGATTACAGAGAGGGTGGTGGGAGAGGCAGGAAAACTTAATTGAGCTCGGTGTCTTTGCTCTAGCTAAGCCAACCAATATTAGGAAGTCAACAAACTCTCCCTGGGTTCTAGGTGCTGGAGTACAAAGATGAATGACAGGTTAACCCAATTCTGTCCAATAACATAGTCTATGATAATCAGTTCAGTTCAGTCATTCAGTCATGTCTGACTCTTTGCGACCCCATGGACTGCAGCACTCCAGGCCTCCCTGTCCGTCACCAACTCCCAGAGTTTATCCAAACTCATGTCCATTGAGTTGGTGATGCCATCCAAACATCTCATCCTCTGTCATCCCTTTCTCCTCCAGCCTTCAATTTTTCCTGACATCAGGGTCTTTGTCAATGAGTCAGCTCTTCCCATCAGGTGGCCAAAGTATTGGAGTTTCAGCTTCAGCATCAGCCCTTCCAATGAGCGTCCGAGACTGATTTCCTTTAGGGAATCTATGATAATGGACATGTGCTATTCTTCTTCTGTTCGTTATGGGAACTCCCAGCTATTGTGGCCATTGAGCCCCCGAAATATGGGTAGTGTTGTCACAAGAACTAAATTCTTAATTTAATTTAATTTTAAATGTAAATAGCTACATGAAGCTCGTGGCTATTGGTAATCTGTTGTTACAAGGCACATGGATTTCTAAATGCTTGAATAGGTAACAGTAGATGGTTTTAATCCACCTGCTCTGTCTTCTGGAACAAATAGAGTTACCTGAACTATGGCTGTGGTGTAATTGGATTATGGAGAGTGGCGGAAGGGTGGAGACATATTTGATGTATCCAAATTCAGCCAAATGGTTAATATACCAAACAGACCTCCAATTATAACAGCTTGTCAAGGGCACTGGGGCTAGATTTTGTTCGAACATGGTATATCAGCCTCTGTCTTAGGCTGGCTGTCCAGGTTGTGCCTACCATTTGTCAGTTGAGAACTGGGTGTGGAGGAAATTCCTGCTGAAATGGTAGTAAAAACAACCAAATATCAGCTGCTGATCCTTAACCTTCTGCTCTTCGTAAGAGCGTTCCTTGCACAGATTCAAACTTTCAAAATATTTTTTTTAATGGTTCCTTGAGACACATCAACAGCCATTTAACTCTGAGCCTGTCGTTTCCAGAGCCCAAGAAAAAAATAGCTCAGAATTTAAGCAAGATCGCCAAGACAGCAAAGAGGTGTAATTGAGTGTGCACTTTCGTCTCACATGGACATTCACTGCTGTGTGGTATCTACTGAAGTAAGTTAAGGCTGTACTCTACATGAAAGGTCTAGACACCTACATTCAGGAAAATAAACAAAATCAGCCCAGAGAGCTCTCCAGGCAGCGCTCGCAAATGCCATGCAGGACTTTCGTCTGCCTAGAGTTTGCATCCAAATGGAAACCAAGTTTCTGTCCCCACAGGTTCTGACCATACCATCAGTGAGCGAAGCAGAGAGTTCTTGGGGAACCTGCAGGGTTGGATCTCAGCTGAGTCTTATCGCCGTGGATCCTGCCTCCAGGGTGCCTGGTACCTGCTGCAGATAGCTCTGCATATCGGCATTTGCTCACCTCCAGTTGTATTGACTTTTTCCATAAAAATGAATCTCAGTACTCTGGTTTCTTTTTAGAACCCCAAATTCTTTGACCAGGAAATCTTACATCTGACTGCTTAGTTTTTGTTCATCATTGTTTCTTTCCTTGCCAACTGAAAGCTGGGATTTTTCTCCAAGTCGAGCCACAATGTTCCCATACATGGACTTAATGCTCCCCCATGTCTTAACCATTTTCACTGGGAGTTTAGGTTGTGGCAGCAGCTACTAAAGAGCCTGACACTGCCAGTCTCCTCCCCAAATTCCATTCTCCATCACTGCCCATGCCCTATATACCAGTGCTTAGAATTGACTCCTTTTCCAAGAAGCGTTTCCCCGTTTTCCTACCAGCACTTACCGCCTCAGTCCTAACCTTCCCTGCAGCAAACCAGGTGGACTCATGACTAACCCCAACGCCAAGTATTCAGGGATTCTGAGAGCTCACTTCAAGCCATGCTACTGCTCGACATGTGGTGGATTGGAGAACTTTGCAGTTGACTACAAAATCCCCAGTGCTTTATGCCACGGACTGCCCATCACTAAATATTTCAGCACTTGCAGTGTCTGTGACATTGAATCGGTAAAGGTCACCGGCAGAGACAGAATGAATCTTCCCTATGCCTTTAAGACGCACTTTCCAGCTCATTATGATAAGACGCCTGTTAAAATTTCTGTCCTCCTCTATAGAGATTAAGCCTCTTGTGTGTTCTGGGCACTAATGAATCACTTGCTCTCATGTTTTTTTTCTAGATGGTTTGTCACCACAGCTGTTCTGTCCTGTAAAGCCCCAGTGACAGTGAGTTGTTGACAGAGTATTAGAAAGCGCTCAGATCTTTAAAGCCAGGGATGTGACAGAATTTTTTTCAGTGCTCTAACACGATTCCATTAAATCATAAAGATTAGCGCTTGTCAGGCCCTTAGTATCTTTCCTCTGATTTGCAAAAATGAGTGGGTGTTTTGTTATTAATTCTTGTCGTTGCAGCTACAGAATGGACACCATTAACTATAGCTAAGCCATTAACCTGATTGGTATTAATCAGAAGTGTCCCATGAGTCATATTGGTTGGAGAGGTCTGGATGTTTTTCAGTAAAGGGGCTTTGTGGAATCAAATAAGAATTGATTGATGATCCCAGAGTACACATATCCAAGTGAAAAAAAACCCAGCTACATTCTGGGTATCTCACTTTAATGGAATCATTGTCCTTTCTGCATGCAAAGAAGGCAAGTTGATTTAACTGGCCCATCACAAAGACGGTCTGTGCTTTGAGTTACTTCTCCACAGTAGGACTGGAAAGAGAGAGATATGAATGGGCTGAACTGGTCCACAGAAGGCAAATAAGGGATAGCCGGCATTCTGTGCCCTCCCAAGTGGTATTCTTTGGAAGACGTTGGCCCAGAGATGCTACTGAGTACCAGCCCTTACGGAGTATCTCCAGGGGTTCCCATAGACTACAAGGCAGACATGTTTGAGGCAGGCATCTAGGTACAGAGTCACCAGCTAAGGCGCAGAAAAAGTCCAAGAATCCACCAGGGGATTAAGCTGGTGACCTTGGTGTCATTGGCACCACGCTCTAATTAACTGAGCTAACAAGACACAGATGCTCTGTACAGCTGAGCTAACTCTCCATAGAAAATGCCAAAACAAAAAAGCATTCCTCACAGTTTTCAAATTCTGTTATTTCCTAGACAACCTTCTTAAACATTTTTGGAGAATGGCTGTCCTCAAAAACTGTCATATTTATGCCATGAAAAGGACCTAGATATTGGGACAACTACCCAGATTATTAAGTAGTATTTATATTGAGTAGTATAAGGAATACTTTTTAGTTGGAAAGAATGAAAATTGTATAAGCGAAGGGCTTTCCAGTAATGTAATCCCAATTAATTTGTCATTTCCCTTGCTGCACAAATATAGACAACAAAGATCTGAAGGGTACCAAAGCAAAATGCGGTACCAGTTCTTCTCTGGTCTTACCTACCTACACTGAAACATCTCGCTTACGAACTCCACAAAACAAGAGGGTAGTTTTTTCAGGTTGGTCAGACCCTGTTTTAAAAAAGGATTTGGGGAAACTTATGGAAATATATAGTTTATGAAAATATACACTAGTACTACAGCGTAAAGACATAAATAACTTTGGAAATTCAATGATGTAGCAAACAAGAAAAGGAAAATAAAATAAAATCAGATATAGAGTTAATGTGCATAACACAAACCAGCAGGTTCTGTGGAATTGCCAAAGGCGTTTTAAAATTTTGATTGTTCTGTTGAATTAAGAATCACAATATTCATAAAATACACTCATTATCCATAAGCTGCACAGTGGTTCCTGATGGCAAGACCTGAAATGTAGGAATGCTGAGGATTTCACTAAAGAGAGCAGGCCCCTGGTTATAGAGCAGGCAGCATCTTTATCCTTGACATTTCAAGGGGAAGTATAATAATGAATGGAGCTTCCTTGGTGGCCCAGACAGTAAAGGATCTGCCCGCAATGCAGGAGAGATGCAGGTTTGATCACTGGGCTGGGAAGATCCCCTGGAGAAGGGGATGGCAAACCACTTCAGTATTCTTGCCTGGAGAATCCCATGGACAGAGTAGCCTGGCAGGCTACAGCCCGTGGGGTTGCAGAGCCGGACACGGCTGAGCAACTGATACATAATAATGACTCTTCTTTCAGTGTTGATGAAACAAGTCTTAGAACACCTATTGTTTGTTTCACTCCCTGACATTCAATACGTGCTACTTAGACCGTAGATTAAGTTTTCTTGTGCCCAGGTCTTGACCTTCTGTCTAAACTCTACCTCTCCTTAACACAAAGGTTAAATCCTATATCTTTGCATTGCCTGAAACATAACAGCATGGAGGAGGTTTCTAAAACAGTTTGATTAATCAAGATATTGACTGATAAAATATGAGACTTCTGTCATTTTACCTATCACGTGATTTTTTAATTCAACACCTTCTAAATCAGTGGTACCTTCCCCTAGTCACATGGTCACAACAGGTAAACAGCCATGTACAAACACTGAAACACAGAACCTTGACCACACCCAAAGATGTTTCAGGCGAGGGTGCTAATTTAAGCTGTGCAAAGCAGAATCTTTACCTTCAGAAATTTGGAATTGAGACTAAGCAGGTCTGATTAATCTTCATTCTTCAGCGATGAGTTGTAACATCAAGTACTCTTGATACTATTGAGAACATTTTTACTCTCTGAAGATATGTGAGAGTTGGACTGTGAAGAAAGCTGAGCACTGAAGAATTGATGCTTTTGAACTGTGGTGTTGGAGAAGACTCTTGAGAGTCCCTTGGACTGCAAGGAGATCCAACCAGTCCATTCTGAAGGAGATCAACTCTGAGATTTCTTTGGAAGGAATGATGCTAAAGCTGAAACTCCAGTACTTTGGCCACCTCATGTGAAGAGTTGACTCATTGGAAAAGACTCTGATGCTGGGAGGGATTGGGGGCAGGAGGAGAAGGGGACGACCGAGGATGAGATGGCTGGATGGCATCACTGACTCGATGAACGTGAGTCTGAGTGAACTCCGGGAGATGGTGATGAACAGGGAGGCCTGGCGTGCTGTGATTCATGGGGTCACAAAGAGTCGGACACGACTGAGTGACTGAACTGAGCTGAAGATATGCAAACTTGGTCAGTTCTGTGGAAACTTGTGAAGAAAGACTCACACACACTGAGAAAAGGGAAGAAATGAGAGCCAGAGGGAGAAACTTCGTAGTGTTTACTCAGGGCTTCAGTCTCTGAATAAGGCCCCTTGGTTCTACTGGATATCTGTGTATCCATATGATAAATGTAATATTTTTATTTAAGCTAGTTTGTGGGTTTCTGCTATTCTCAACCAAAGGTGTTAACCAGTACCCTGAAACATAGTGATCACATTTGTCAGTCATGTTTATTTGCTCATTCAATAAATATTTAGTAGATACCATGTGCAAGTACTATTTGAATTTAAGATTCATCACGAAACAAAACAAAAATTTCCAGCATGTTCCATATCATATTACCTGTCCCTATATTTTGCCAAAGAAATGGGTGATGTTTACCAAAAAGATGGTATTCAGGTACATTAGGACAGTTACACTTGAAAGTTAAACAGCTTTTTAAAAAGGTAGTTGACTTAAAGGAATGAGAGAGGGAGAAGATACTGAAAGTTTGATAGAAAAAAAATATCATTCAAAGTTGTCTAAAGTAGTGCTTCTCAAAGTTTGTTATCCACTGCAATCACCTGTTCAGTTCAGTTCAGTTCAGTCGCTCAGTCATGTCTGACTCTTTGCAACCCCAAGGACTGAAGCACGCCAGGCTTCCCTGTCCATCACCAACTCCCAAAGCTTGCTCAAACTCATGTCCATCAAGTCAGTGATGCCATCCAACCGTCTCATCCTCTGTTGTCCTCTTCTCCTGCCTTCAATCTTTCCCAGCATCAGAGTCTTTTCCAATGAGTCAGCTCTTCGCATGAGGTGGCCACAGTATTAGAGCTTCAGCTTCAGCATCAGTCCTTCCAATGAATATTCAGGACTGATTTCCTTTAGGATGGACTGTTTGGATCTCCTTGCAGTCCAAGGGACTCTCAAGAGTCTTCTCAAACACCACAGTTCAAAACCATCAATTCTTCAGTGCTCAGCTTTCTTTCCTGTCCAACTCTCACATCCATATGTGACTACTAGAAAAATCATAGCTTTGACTAGAATGGAACTTTGTTGGCAAAATAATGTCTCTGATTTTTGATATGCCATCTAGGTTGGTCATCGCTTTTCTTCCAAGGAGCAAGTGTCTTTTAATCTCATGGCTGCAGTCACCATCTGCAGTGATTTTGAAGACCAAGAAAATAAAGTCTGTTACGACTTCCATTGTTTCCCTATCTATTTCCCATGAAGTGATGGGACTGGATGCCATGATCTTAGTTTTTTGAATGTTGAGTTTTAAGCCAGCTTTTTCACTCTCCTCTTTCCCTCTCATCAGGGGCCTCTTTAGTTCTTCACTTTCTGCCATAAGGGTGGTGTCATCTGCATATCTGAGGTTATTGATATTTCTCCCGGCAATCTTGATTCCAGCTTGTGCCTCCTCCAGCCCATCGTTTCTCATGATGTACTCTGCATATAAGTTAAATAAGTTAAATCACTTGTAGAAATTGTTAAAACACAGCCTTAGATTAAAACCCACTCCCTGAGATTATCATTCAGTAGATCTGGAGTGAAGCTTAATAGTTTGTGTTTGCAACAATCTTGTAGGTGATGGCAGATGCTGTCGATCCACTCCTCAAACATCAATGGTCTAAAGAATTCATAAGCTTGACTTTACCATGAATTATACTAAGAGTTTACAGAATTAATACCATCCTCCACACATGATTCCAAAAAATAGAAAAGGAAAGAACATCCAGAGTGTGATCAACTACTGAATGAATAAACAAAAGGTAGTATATCCTTACAATAGAATATTATTCAGTCTTAAAAAGGAGTGAACTATCGATACAAGGTGGAAGAACCTAGAAAACATAATGTTAACAGAAGGGAGTCAGTCACAAGAAGTCACATATTGTGTGAAACACCCAGAACAGGCAAATACAGAGATAGAAAGAAGATTAGTGGTTGTCAGGGTCTGGGGCAAGTGAAGATTAGAGAGATACAGCTAATGGGTTTATTTTGGAGGAGGAAAATGTCCTGAAATTTGACAATCACTCAGACAGTAAACCATCTGTCTACAATGCAGGAGATCTGGTGTGATCCCTGGGTCAGAAAGATCCCCTGGAGAAGGAAATGGCAATCCATTCCAGTACGATTGCCTGTAAAATCCCAGGACAGAGGAGCCTGGTAGGCTACAGTTCGTGGGGTCGCAAAGAGTCGGACACAACTGAGTGACTTCAGTTCACTTATGGTTGCATCAGTGTGAATATATGACAAACCATTGAAATGTATATTTTAAGAGCTATAAAGCTATTGTTGAAGTTAAAAAAAAATAGAATGCTTGATTCACCTTGGGATTGATGATAGACTGGCATTTCTGGTAAACTTGCAGGTATTTAGTAGCCTAAATCTAGTTGAAGACGGATGTTCAAGAATGAGAACATCAGCTAGAATCTCATCTTCTAAAGTCTCTTCTGCTGCTGCTGCTAAGTCGCTTCAGTCGTGTCCAACTCTGTGCAACCCCATAGATGGCAGCCCACCAGGCTCCCCCGTCCCTGGGATTCTCCAGGCAAGAACACTGGAGTGGGTTGCCATTTCCTTCTCCAATGCATGAAAGCAAAAAGTGAAAGTGAAGTCTCTCAGTCGAGTCCGACTTAGCGACCCCATGACTGCAGCCCACCAGGCTCCTCCATCCATGGGATTTTCCAGGCAAGAGTCCTGGAGTGGGGTGCCATTGCCTTGCTTTACTGTCTGACACAGAATTAAATGCTCTGTATAGAGACACAGCAGGAAGCACCAAACAGAACGACAGATTCAAAGTGCTAGCCATCAATATACATTGATTCTCACCAAACAACTCAAATACATAAATTTTAAATCTTCCATAACCCCCTGGACACAATGTTTACCAAATGCCATACCAGAATCTGGCAATGGAGCACTCAAGCTTTTCTCTCCACTAGAAAATCATAGCTACCAATTATGAGAGGGCAATTAACTTGGAGACTAACCTGAGACAAGTTCAAGTCTCTTCTAATCCTGAGTAAATAGGCCAATGAAAAGATCTAGATTTTAAGATCATATTGTCCTACTTTATCATGTAGACCAGCACATACTTTGTGGGTATCTCAGGATCTTCAGGGGACTGTTAACTCTCATTGTCCTACTCTGCATGTTGGGCAACTCCTGACCTCCCTCACACGCGCAGGGTGAAAATCAAACTAATACTTTAACGTTCATCTTGGTGAATGGAACATCTAATGTACCTTGTTGACTTCTGTGCCTCCTGTCTAGATCAATACTTAGAAGAGAATCATAGAAACAGCAAATCCTGTATCTCAGAGAAGGGCTGATGTGAAGAAGACAGCAGAGCTCACTGGCTAAAGTGATGTACTCGGAAGCCAGACTCCTGGTGTGTTCAGCCTGGCTCTGCCACCGCTTACTTGCTCTCTGATCTTTTCGATTCTCTTAACCTGTTAGTCCCTCAGATCTCTCACCTGCAAAATGGAAATGATAATAATACCCACCTCCCTACAGTTGAGGCTTGTTATGCTTATTAGATAACTCAGGATTTGTAAAGTTCTACATGAACAGATGCCTGACACACAGTAAGCACCACATAAGCATTTGCTAAATTAATCCCCGAGTCCAATTTGGATAATTTTTCCATGAGGACATCTATTGGGAAAGGAGATACTTGTGAAAATGGGGCAATTCTTCTAAATTGCCCCTTTTCTAAGATGATTTCTGTTTTTTTTTTTTAAACCACATAGTCTTAATTGCTAGTCTCCATTTAAGATTTAACAGAAAAGTGGAACGTTCAAATTTATTTCAATGCAAAGGAATATAATCAATGGTGTATTCGTTTCAGTATAAAATATATTGAGCTCTGTGTTCTTCCTCTTAAAGAACCTATTGGTTCTTTCAAATTATGATCTCAAATTATGAAAAACTGTTTCTTTTCTACGATGTTACTGCAAAATTTTTCTCACCATAAAAATATGCCTTAAGATTTATGTGTACTAAACTCTAACTCATTTAATCCTCAAACAGGCACTATAATCTCCATTTTACAGATGAGGAAGCCTGGCCTCAAAGGATTTAAGTGGCTTCTGCCAGGCGACACAGCTAGCAAAGAAGAACAGAGATGGGAGTTAGACCCAGGGCAGTATAACTTTAATACAAATGTTCTTTTCACTCTCCTCCATTTCCTGCTGTACCTACAGTGATCTATCATATGTACATTTTTGCCTTTTAAATTTATATGTTCATGCTGTACTAAGTCTTGGTTGTGAGTTCCCTAAATGTAGAACATTTCATTGGTTCACCTCCTTTATGCTACAGAAAGAGAATAAAACCACGGAGAGTGGCTGAAAAGTCATGCTCTCGAATTAGCCACCCCAGTGTCCCAGGCAAAGAGAGAAAGGAATAGATAATCCCCAGGGTTGTCTTCCAAAGTTTTTGCAAACCAACTGGCAAGAAGTGAAGTGAAGTGACTCAGTCGTGTCCGACTCTTTGCGACCCCATGGACTGTAGCCTACCGGGCTCCTCTGTCCATGGGATTTTCCAGGCAAGAGTAGTGGAGTGGGTTGCCATTTCCTTCTCCAACTGGCAAGAGCCCCTGCCTAAATGTCCACTTCTCTTGACTGCTTCTGAGGACCAGCTGGATCCTTGTCAAGCCGGAGTGATTTACCCCAGGTCATTCATTTGCCCCTCTTCAAGGATACAAGGCCCCTCTTGCCTTATCTAGAGAGATTAAACAAGGCTGCTTGACATTGGACATCAAATTGATTTCATGCCAAGATTTCACTCAACCACGGGTGACAACCATTGACGCGTCAAAGCCTTACAAGAAAAATAAACACGTCTGATGCAAAGAGTCCTTTGTTTTTGATGCCAGGTTGAATTATGCACCTTCTCTCAGATCTGACACTGGCTCTGACTGTTTGCCAGAAGGCTGAGTGGAGGCATGTAGGGTCTCAAGCTGGAATGTCAGAGAACGGATCACAACAGCTCACTCAAAAGGTGGCTGCAAATTTAGACCTGGAGGAGAATCTTCCTTCTTCTTGTGTCCCCCATATTCCTTCAGTCCTATGGAATGGCACGCCAGGGATCCCAGCTCATCATTCTCTGGCTCCTGCTTTTGTTTATTGAAGCCATTTATTTGCTTGTCCTCCCCAGACAACAAGCTTGCTTCTTGGAAAAGGATTAAAGCCATAGGAATAGTCTTGTCTTCAGTCATGTCTGCTCAAGGCACCATATGTCTTAGGATGAGCATTTCTAGCAAGCTTCCCAGCTGCTTGGCTTGGCTAAAAGCGGGGGGCTGTCCTCAGTGTGAGTCTTTGCCTGTGGCTATGTCTTCCCCTCCCACCTAGCCCGAGGGATTCACAATCACATCTCTGATGAGCTTCCTAGCTTCTGGTTTCCCTGAAATCTTTTCATCCAGCTGTGTTTACTCTTTTTAAATTTTTTTGTATTCTGTCTGAAGAAGACTAGAATTTGCATAATTAAGGATGACCTGAGCAATCTCTGCTAATGCCTCCACTAAAACCTCTGACTAGCCCTGTTAACTAATTACATCTATCATTGTGTCAGACAGGTAAAAGACTCCTTCAGTCTGTTGAGACAACATTATTCACCTGGGATTATCAAAGGTTTCAATTCTGGCCATTAGCTGAAATTGCTTGGGTCATTCATTATGGCAAATTCTGCATCCTTTTCAGACAGAGCAGAGTAAATGCAGAATCAGGAATAGATTAAATAGCCATTCATTAGGAGCCTAATTCAGAACCTCAGCCCCTTCTTTTTCTTAGAGTTACCAGGTGAAAAATGAACAGAAAAAACTTATATTTTCCTCTCCTTACAGCAGTGAATGTGCAAGTTCTTGCTCCAAAAGGTGGGGCTTGAAATATAGGCATAATTGTTATAGGGTTGAGTAGTTTTAGCAAAGCCAGGTGGTGAACTCAGTCCCTTCCATGTATACCTTTCATTTATTGGACACATAGTTTCATTGTCCTGTCCTGACACAGAATTCAACTTCCTTGCCACAAGTCAAAGAATATATTTTTTCGATTAATTCACAGTCTATTAGGCACAAAAATTTTGATGGGCTTGGTTAAAAAAAAAAATATGCTAAGTAATGTTAAAATATAAATAGTTTGTGTTCTGGGCTTCCTTGGTGGCTTGGTGGTAAAGAATCCACCTACCAAGCAGAAAACATGGATTCGATCTCTGGGTTGGGAATATCCCCTGGAGAAGGAAATAGCAACTCACTCCAGTATTCTTGCCTGGTAAATTTCATGAACAGAGGTGGGCTACAGTTCATGGGGTCACAAAAGAGTCACATGACTTGGTGACTGAACAACATCAGTTTATGTTCACAATGGGGAGACAGGTGATACAAAAATAAAGACAGCTAGCAATTAAAGTTTGCTAACAGAACGTCTCATTAACTCTACGATAGTATGACTTCTTGAAGAAGGCACACCATTCACTCAGAATGTCCAATTTATCATTTTTAGACACATCTTCATTTAATGCACACGGTACCACTCTCATTAAAGTGTGCTTGCCTGGGACCAAGAGTGAGCTAAGAGATCATAGATCAAATCGTTAAAGAACCCTAAACATCAGTTAATGGAAACATCTATATAAGTGACTAAAATCTATTTTCCCTTCAGTTTTTGGAAATCTGAAATAAGGTCTTTTTTTTTTTTCTTTCCTATTTCTAAAAGAATTTTCTCATCAGAAGGAGGATGGGAGAAAATGGAAATCTGAAGTGAGCAGGACACTTTCATATAGTAATTCATTAGCAAATATGTGCTTGATATGAGTTCCTATTCCTAATAGGAATTTGAATTCTGATTGTGTACCAGGAGGCATATAGCATGCTAGGGATATACCAGTGAACAAAGCAGACAGCAAAGCCTTTATGGGAGCTGTTTTGTATTGTGAAGAGACAGACATCAAACCTCGGAGATAAGAAATGAAGAAGACAAGATAGTGTATTAGAAAGTGATGGGATCTATGGAAGCAATAGAGGAGGGTTGCAGGGCCTGAAGGGACTGGGAAGTACACACAAACACAATCGTGTGAAAAAGCCTCGTTGAGATGATGGCACTTGGTGAAAGGCTTGAAGGAAAGTGAGGATGTGGACCACGTGGGAGAGGGAACAACCAGGATCAAAAGTCCTGAAGTAGGACTGTGTCTGCCCCGGGCACAGAGAAAAGAGGGCACAGAGAAAAGAGGGAGGAGAAGAGCTGTAGGGGGCGGAAAGGCAAGAGTGAACTAGGAGAGTCTGCTCAGGAGCGTCCTTTTAAGCCATTGTAGCACTCTGGTTTTTACGCTGAGCAAAATGTGACTATGTTGATTAGTTCTGAGCAAAGACATAAAAGGCACTGATTTTTATTGCTAAAGACTTACTCTGGCTGTCTCCTGAGAGTGGCCAGTGTGGGAGGCTATGGAGAAGCAACAAAAGTAAAAAGACCCCTGTGAAGGTTGTCTCAGAACTGCAGGAGAGATGTGCCTGTGTTCTGAATCAAGGTCCTAGTAGAGCAGAAGGGGGAAAGAGCCAGATCATGGGTGCTTCCTAAAGGTGCTGTCCATAGGATTTGCTTAGAGACTGAACAAAGAATAAGAGAAAAAGAGGTAAGCCAGTGACTCCGAGACGTCTGTCTTGAGCAACATGGAGATATCATTAACAGAGGAAGTAAAAGGCATGAGTGGAACTGATTTGGGATACAAATCAGAAGTTTGGTTTGGGATCTGCTAAACTTGAGATTCAAGTAGGCATCCAGCTGAAGATGGGAAGTAGGCATTTGGATAGTCTAGTCTAAAGTTCTAGGCAGAAGAAAAGTAAATTTGGGAACTGTCACTGGCTAGATGTTATTTAAAGTCAGCATACTAGATGAGAGGACAAAACGAAACAAGGGTCAACAGAGAAGAGAAGATGCCAAGAATTGAGGCCTTGGGTGTTTCAACTTTAAGAGGTAATGGAGAAGAAAAGAAACCAGAAAGAGAGACTAAGAAGTCTAATTAGTAGAGTGTTAACAATAGCCCAAGGAAGAAAGTACTGTAAGGAGGGAGTGAGCAACAATGCAGTTTGGCAGATAAGACAAAGCTGAGACTTGGACATGAGTGTAGCAGTTGGAAGCAATTGATGACTGACCAGGAGCAGTTTCATTGATGGGATCTAAAGCTTGATTTGAGTTAGTGTAATAAAGCATGGATACATTTGCACACAATTGCACTCATATCACACGCTAGTAAAGTAATGCTCAAAATTCTCCAAGCCAGGCTTCAGCAATTTGTGAACCGTGAACTCCCTGATGTTCAAGCTGGTTTTAGAAAAAGCAGAGGAACCAGAGATCAAATTGCCAACATCTGCTGGATCATTGAAAAAGCAAGAGAGTTCCAGAAAAACATCTATTTCTGCTTTATTGACTATGCCAAAGCCTTTGACTGTGTGGATCACAATAAACTGTGGACAATTCTGAAAGAGATGGGAATACCAGACCACCTGACCTACCTCTTGAGAAACCTATATGCAGATCAGGAAGCAACAGTTAGAACTGGACATGGAACAACA
>SJYX01010107.1:89751-113358 GCA_006410675.1 Oreotragus oreotragus | reverse complement strand
TGAGTGTTCTTTGGAAAGAATGATGCTAAAGTTGAAATTCCAGTACTTTGGCCACCTCATGTGAAGAGTTGACTAATTGGAAAAGACTCTGATTCTGGGAAGGATTGGGGGCAGGAGGAGAAGGGGACAACAGAAGATGAGATGGCTGGATGGCCATCACCTCGATAGACGTAGGTTTGGGTGAACTTCGGGAATTGGTGATGGACAGGGAGGCCTGGCATGCTGTGATTCATGGGGTCGCAAAGAGTTGGACACGACTGAGTGACTGAACTGAACTGAACTGAACTGTAGTGGAATAAGAAATAAAAATAACTGAAATTTTTCATACAAAATAAAGATACATAGAGAAAAATGGTAGTCATGAACTTATTTGCAGAGCAGGACCAGAGATGCAGACGTGAAGAGTGAACGTGTGGACTCAGAAGGGGAAGGAGGGGTGGAGCCCATTGGGAGAGTGGCAGAGGCACGTATACACTGCCGTGGGGAAACTAGCCAGCCAGTGGGGAGCTGCTGGACAGCACAGGAGGCCAGCTCGGTGCTCTGTGATGACCCAGAGGGTGGGGTGTGTGGGTGGGAGGGAGACTTAGGAGGGAGGGGGTATACGTATACTTGTAGCTGATTCACATTGTTTGTGCAGCAGAAACAAATCCAATATTGTAAAGCAGATTTTATTTTTGTGAAGAATATTGTAAAGAAGAACTGATGTTTTTGTACTGTGGTGTTGGAGAAGATTCTTGAGAGTCTCTTGGACTGCAAGGAGATCAAGCCTGTCAACCCTAAAGGAAATCAGTCCTGAATATTCACTGGAAGGACTGATACTGAAGCTGATACTCCAATACTTTGGACACCTGATGTGAAGAACTGACTCCTTGGAAAAGACTCTGATGCTGGGAAAGACTGAAGATTACGTATACTTGTAGCTGATTCACATTGTTTGTGCAGCAGAAACAAATCCAATATTGTAAAGCAGATTTTATTTTTGTGAAGAATATTGTAAAGAAGAACTGATGTTTTTGTACTGTGGTGTTGGAGAAGATTCTTGAGAGTCTCTTGGACTGCAAGGAGATCAAGCCTGTCAACCCTAAAGGAAATCAGTCCTGAATATTCACTGGAAGGACTGATACTGAAGCTGATACTCCAATACTTTGGACACCTGATGTGAAGAACTGACTCCTTGGAAAAGACTCTGATGCTGGGAAAGACTGAAGACAGAAGGAGAAGGGGACGACAGAGGGTGTTGGATGGCATCACCAACTCGATGGACATGAGTTTGAGCAAGCTCCGGGAGCTGGTGATGGACAGGGAGGCCTCATGTTCTGCAGTCCATGGGGCTGCAAAGAGTCAGACACAACTGAGTGATTGAACTGAACTGACCTGAACTGAAAGCACTTATCCTCCAATTAAATACAAAAAGAAAGAAAAGAAATCCCACAAAAACAAATACTTGGCTAAATGAATCATTATTAGGTGAACACACTTTTAACCACAACCCACAGCAAGAAATAGAGCTTTGCCAGCCTTTCCAGAAGCCTGTCCACCTGTTGCTGGTGTTCAGTTCCCCAGTCATGTCTGAGTCTTTGCGACCCCTTGGGCTGCTGCATGCCAAGCCTCTTTGTCCCTCACCATTTCCTGAAATTTGCCCAGGTTCATGTCCATTGCATCAGTGATGCCATCCAGCCGTCTCATCCTCTGACACCCTCTTCTCCTTCTGCCCTCAATCTTTCCCGGATCAGGGACTTTTTCAGTGAGTCAGCTGTTAGTGTCAAGTGATCAAAATACTGGAGCTTCAAGATCAGTCCTTTCAATGAATAGTCAGGGTTGATTTCCTTTAATATTAACTGGTTTGATCTCCTTGCTGTCCAAGGGACTCTCAGGATTCTTCCTCAGCACCACACTTGGGTGGCGTTAATTCTTCGGCACTCTGCCTTCTTTACAGTCCAGTTCTCCCAACCCAACGTCCAGCATCCTGACTTTATAGTTATCACATCCTTATGTTACTTCATGGTTTTGTCATCTGGGAGATGACAGAAAATACATATGCTGATCTTTGTACCGGTTTCCCAGCACAGAATCCTTAAAACTCTTATAAAATCCTAAATGATGTAAGCACTGGGAACATCCTTGGTTCTACTGAGGCAGCTCTGGGTGAGCTCTTGGATAGCTCTTGGTGGCAGGGGCAGGGAGTGGTGGTCACCAGAAAGATCAAACTCTAATAAAAGAGGACCTTGGAATTTCATTCCCCTAACCTGACACTTCTCCAAAGAGGGCAGAGGGGCTGAAAATGGAGTTAAAAATTGATCATGCCTACATGAAAGGAGCCTCTATACAATTAGGGGTACCTTAGAACCTTTACTGACAGCACATTTCTTTCAGCCCAAGCTCTCTCAGAGCAGGTTTTCATTGATTACCACCTCTCACCTGTCCGTTTTGCACATTAGAGCCCACACAGCCATCAGACCATTCTGCTGCTGCTGCTAAGTCACTTCAGTCGTGTCCGACTCTGTGTGACCCCATAGACGGCAGCCCACCAGGCTCCCCCGTCCCTGGGATTCTCCAGGCAAGAACACTGGAGTGGGTTGCCATTTCCTTCTCCAATGCATGAAAGAGAAAAGTGAAAGTGAAGTCACTCAGTCTGTCCGACTGTTAGCGACCCCATGGACTGCAGCCCACCAGGCTACTCCGTCCATTGGATTTTCCAGGCAAGAGTACTGGGGTGGGGTGCCATTGCCTTCCCCGTCAGACCATTCTACTTAACATGTATTACTTAGGACTGGCTGTGGAGTGTCGAATAGCTATCCTGAGACAACACTTCCCAGAGTTCCTCTCCCTTATGAATTTTAGTTAATGTTAGCCATCAAGAATCATGAGATTTGGAGGACAGAAATGGGGGAATGAGCGTTTTCACTCTGAAGGTACATGTAGGGTGTCAGGCAGCATGCCTTGTACTTTGTTGCTGATCAGTTGGCCCTTCTTCTTACTTGGGGCCATCCTGGACCCGCGACTCCTCCAGAAGCAGCTAGATCTCCTTCTTTAGTTTCTCTAAGTCTGGAGTCAAGTTGTACACATCTCCATGCTGAAGGGTACCAGCATCTCTCCTCTGAATAGCTTGGACTTTGTGGCTGGAGGTTGTAAGAAACAGAAAGGAATTCAGTCTGTCCTGTGGGTTCCAACTCGTCTCTGTGAATTTCACCGTGTTCCTGCTTGCATCAATGTCGAGTTTTTCTTCCTGACTCTTAGTCTAGTGATCCATTGTAGCAGCTTCAGGCTCATCAACAGATTCAGAGCAGCAGGCCTCTCTGCTGGCTCCTGTGATGGCATAAAATCTAATCCCCTTACTCTGTATCACTCTGCAGTTTGGCTTTTCTTCTTAAACCCTAACTGATACCTTGGGCGTTGTCTATTCTCTCAAACCCACTCTCTTTGCAGTGGACCCAAACTGCTGGCCTCCAATAAAGTCATCCTGGACCAAATGTTGAGGGCTCCTTGTTGCAGCCAGCAAAATGTGAGAGACAGCCGGGCTCCACAGGCCTCTCATTCTGCCACAGCACCGGGCCAGGGCCTTTGTCCCTGCAGATGTTTCTTTCCTCGGATGAATCAGACGTGCAATTCCTAATATCAGAACAATGCGGTTGCCATGCTGGAGCCTGAGATGAAATGCTTTTTATAAGAGCTAATCAGATTCTACATTAATGAGAGAAATATGAAGCTAATCAACACCACAGAAGGTCTCTAGGCTCAGGCCTATTAAACTTCATAAAAAATTAATGACTGAAAGAGCCGACTCTTTTGTAAGGGGTCTCTTGTGGCTGGATAAGGGCCTGAAGTCCCATTCACCTCTCATTACATTGAATTAGCCTCACTTTCCAACCCAAAATATAATCCATCAAGTGGCATTTTCCACTGGGTGTTAGACGGGCAGTGTTTGAAAACACTTGTAAAATATTTATTACTTTTCCTCCTTCTCTTTCTTCCCTTCATCCCCCTTCTCCTCCCCTCTCAGCCAAGCTCCTCTCACCTCGCTCACTCTGGCTTTTCCCATTTTAATTAAAGAGATTTGTACTCTGAAAGCCTTCTGGGAAATGTCTTCAGTGACTGTAGTTTGTAGATGCCTCTGGAGCTGCTTGGCAGAAACCCCCTAGCCCTGTGCTCAAGCCATGTTCAACATCTGCCTGCAGATGCCAAGGATGGTGAGGTGGGGATCTAGACCAACTGGGTTGAAAAATGATCTCAACATTCCCCTTTCTGAACTCAGGGGCACTATTTTTTTGTGGATGAATGTGGGCTGTAATTATTGAATAGATTCAGAATAAAAGACATTTATCTTCAAAGCTGGTGGCCTCTACTCCAATTAAATCTAAATTCCCACCACCCTTTCCAGCTACCTTTGCCCCAAACTATAATTCACCTTTGGTTGTTGCTGGAGGTTAGAGAACCAACTCCATTATTCACCCAGCAGGACACAACAGCTAGGACTTGGAGCTGGGTGTCAGGACATAGGCTATTATAGATCCTAGGTTGGAGGGGAGCTTCTATTTGGGCTCAAATCAGAAGTGAACCGTCAGAGTCATTGATTGAATGCTAAAATGTTTTCCACCTTGAATGGGACTACTATAAAAATGTCCCTGCCATTGGGATGCATCCCACCTTAAGGGGGTGATTAGGAAATGCAAAGTGGTGCCATGGCACTGTGCCTAAATGATAACTGAGGATAGTGTCCTAAAAGAGATGGTGGCGTTCTTGGAACCTGGGAGAAAAGTGTGGACCAGGGACTCTGGAATGAGTAGAAGGGAAATCAAGGGAAAATGGAAGCAAATCAGAGAAGATTTCTCACTTTTTTGGCTGGAAAGCCAATCCTGGCTCCAGAGCTTTCTAAACTCCACCTCCCTCCTGACCCACCAACCTCCAAGTCATACCAATGGACAAGGGCTGCCCAGCACTCCCAAAATGCTTTTCCACTATATTTCCTCTTCTGAAGATTTTAAACTTGGAGGCAGCTCCGGGGATTTTTGTAGCACAAACTATCAGCAGAACCCTGCACGCATGCGCCAGTGAAAGAAAGTGAAAGCATTAGTCACTCAGTTGTGTCCAACTCATTTCAACCACATGGACTGGACTCCACCAGGCTCCTCTGTCTATGGAATTCTCCAGGCAAGAATACTGGATTGGGCAGCCATTCCCTTCTCTAGGAGATCTTCCCCACCCAGGATCTAACCCCTGTCTCCCGCATTGGCAGGGGGATTCTTTTCCTTCTGAGCCTCCAGGGAAGCGTGTGCCAACAAAGGCGCAAAAGGAAAGGGGTAGTAGGTGGTGGCCAGAATGCACCGGAGGAAGCTTGGTCAGGATGCGTGCTCCCTCGTCGCAGTGCTGGCTCATCTCCATTTCTCTGCTGTTGTGCGCAGGGGCTCAGAAGCAAGGGTAGTTCAACACGTGGGCTCATAACTGCGATCTAGGAAATACTGACTTCCACTACTGTTCAGTTTGTCTCTCAAAGGGGCTCTGGGAATCCACTGACTATATTAATGTGTGGAATAGACAGCTTGGAATGACGTTTCCTAACACTGTGCTTAACTGTTCTGATGCCCTATAAATTGTTTTTCAATCAAAGTTTATTCGTGAAGTATAAAAATGCCCTATTAACCCAATGGTCAGCCTTTCAGGAATCAAAATTATCCAAAATATACCTGCTAAACTGGATATAACAGTAAACAAAGGAAAAACTCATAAAGAGCATACACTTTGTGGAAGACACTTTGGGTCACCTTCAGAGGACTAACTTAAAAATAATGTTACAACTTTTACAGTCTAACTTACTTCAACAATATTTAATTGCTTTTATGCTATAGTCAGCAATAAATATAAAGTAGTTAGGTATGGAAAGTAGGGAAAACCTAGAAACCAGTATGTTATAAAATAGCATCTGAAATGAACAAGGGAGGCTCTGGAAGAATCACCATGCTTTGAACGTACAAGCGAATGTGGGGGTGACTGAAGCAGAAGGGAAACTAAGCTCTCTGCCACTAAAACAATCCTAAGAGATCTCAGTACTAAGATATAGCACCTTGCCCTGTGTGTGTGTTTATGACTCTCTCATCAAGAAAAGAAAATTATTTTCTGACTACTCTGTTTAGTAAACCAAGGAATTTTATTAGAATTATCTATAATTGCACATTTGCGCACACACACATACAGAGTGACACCTGGAAATTTTGTTGCTCAGTCACCCAGTCATATCCAGTTCTTTCTGATCCCATGGACTGCAACCCGCCACGCCTCTTTGTCCCTCCCCATCTCCCAAGGTTTGCCCAAGTTCATGTGCATTGCGTCGGTGATGCCATCCAGCCGTCTCATCCTCTGATGCCCTCTTCTTCTTCAGCCCTCAATCTTTTCCTGCATCAGGGACTTTTCCAATGAGTCAGCTGTTCACATCAGATAACCAAAATACTGCAATTTCAACTTCAGCATCAGTCCTTCTGATGAATATTCAGGGTTGATTTCCCTTAAGATTGACTGGTTGGATCTCCTTGCCATCCAAGGGACTCTCAGGAGTCTTCTCCAACACCACAGTTTGAAGGCATCAATCCTTTGTTGTTCTGTCTTCTTTATGGTCCAGCTCTCACAACTGTGCGTGATCACTGGGAAGACCAGAGCCTTGACTGTACGGACCTTTGTCAGCAAAGTAATGTCTCTGCTCTTCAGCGGAGTCAAACTCTCTAGGTTTGTCATAGCTTTCCTGCCAAGAAGCAAACTTCTTCTGATTTCATGGCTGCAGTCAACATCTGCAGTGAGTTTAGAGCCCAAGAAGAGGAAATTTGTCACTACTTCCACATGGAAGTATATATATACCTGGAAATCATAGCCATGCGCATAGTACTATCTTCCATACTATGGAAACTCTACTCCACTCTTGATCAAGTGCTTAATTTTTGTTTAACCCTTTTCATTGCCCAGTAATTATGTTGCAATGTTCAACCTGATTTTGCCCCTCTGATGTATGTCCATAATGATCGTAACCATGAGTAAGTGATGTGTACAAGCTTTACCACTTTTGAGTATGAAGTTAAGTAACATTTCAGTTACTAACCAAATTATTATAACTTAACCAAAATTTTGCTGTTTTTATTCAGGGATGCACACTGTCCTTACAGATGGCCCAAGTTCAAAGGTCTTCATTCTTCCTCTGCTAACAGGATTGCCCTTGTCCAAAAACGATAGCCTGCCATCTCTATAGAAAAATTCTGATCATCACCCACAGAAATAGAATACTGGGTGCTCCCTCTAGAACACAGTGATCTCAAAAGAGTGCATTTCTCAAAATGTAAGTCATTTACCTGCTATATGATATCAACTGTCCGTGCAAGGTTGAATTTTGTGAACACAGAACTTCAGGTTATTTCTAAAATCCTTCTTTTTTTAGCCTATGTCTTCTAAACAACACTTTAAAACTCTCCTTTGTAGAGCATCTACAAAATGCCCATCATTGGACAACGTACTTGACACACATTATCTCATTTAATCCTCACAATAACCACGTGAGCTCTATAGTTTGTATTGTCTTTTTGTTTTTGTTTTTTAATTGGGATAATAACACTTCCAGGGATTAAGTCACTTATCCAAGGTCACACTCTTGACAGTAGTAGAATTATAAAACAAATGAATCTCTTATTATTTTTCAAAATTGGACAATTAACCTTAATAATATCTTGAAGTTTATAGGCCGATATAGCATCAAATCCACGTAGAAAATTAAATGCTTTTTTGCTCTGGCTCTTTTTTTCTTCTTTTACTTTTTAAAATATTGAGATATTACTGATGTGTAAGGTTATACTATTTTCAAATGTTTAACATAATGATTTAGCATTTATATGTATTACAAAGTGATCATTGAGATAAATACAGTTAACATCTAACTCCATACTGAGTTATATAGTTTTCTTGTGAAAAGAACTTTTAAGACCTACTCTTTTGAGACTTTCAAATATCCAATACAGGATTGTCAACTACAGTCACCAGGCTATCCGTTGCATGCCCTGTCACTCTTTTTAAAGTAGCAATAGACATATCTCTGAGGATGGTGTGAAAGAGGTTTGGCATCACTGCAGAAGTTATCCTCTAAAGATGCCCTAATGAGTCACACCCCTCATATCCAAGCATGTGCGTGGGTCCCTTTCCCACTGAAAGAAGGATGGTCCTTTGCTTCACTCTAGCCAGTAGAATGAAGAGCCAGATCCCATGGAACCATTCCCGTGGAGCAGGGCTGGACTCTAATCAGGAACTAGCATCGTGTGCTCAGTTGTGGATCAGAACCACAGAGCGCTTCCTGCCTCACCTTACTTTCTGATAGGGGAAGTCTTTTTGGTCTTTGTCTCTCCCTTGGATGTGGAGCGGAGGTGAAGGGCAGGTAACTGATTTCTTTAGTCTATAGGTCATAGACTAAAGGTTGAGAGAAGACTTACTCAAGGAGGTTATAACCTCAACAACACTGTGACCCGATTTAGAGGCTTTGATTCTAAAGCTCAAGCTTGGGCCTGATGCCTGGGAGGATATTGATATTGGAAAGGTAGATGAGTGTATTTGTATGTGGGAGGAATGTAAAGTATTGGGAGCCAGGGATCTTTACTTACTCAAGGAGGTTATAACCTCAACAACACTGTGACCCGATTTAGAGGCTTTGATTCTAAAGCTCAAGCTTGGGCCTGATGCCTGGGAGGATATTGATATTGGAAAGGTAGATGAGTGTATTTGTATGTGGGAGGAATGTAAAGTATTGGGAGCCAGGGATCTTTCTACATGACTCACAGTGAGCTACCAGGGCCTCTTCTATTGGAAAGTGCTGGACTCTAATCTTCATCTCCTCTGCCCTGCTTGTCAGTAGGTTTCAGTGTAACTTTTTAGCAAAAAGCCTTGCCTGATTTCAAATTTGAGAACCATCTGAGCAGGAGCCTGGCTATATGTTTTAGGCCTCTGAAATCTCCAGTTTAGTCTTTCACATCTCTGTATAACTACTGAAATATCTGCTTGTTTTTCTGTTCCCGGCAGTGGCGCTATGCATGGGATAATATCAGTTACTTATTATCTATGCTAGGTTCACCTAAGCAGAAGCAGAGCCATCAGCTCATTTTCCACAGTTTTCCCCTCTCTGGAAATTTAGCCACTCTGGTCTGAAGGGCTCTGATATTTCTATGATGCAATTACGCAGATGATTTTTATCTTTTGTCTGGTTAGATATTTGTTAGTTTGTCCATTTTTTCTCATCTGGAGCATTGCTCTACTGTGAAATACTCCATCCTGCCAGAAGCAGTGATATTCTTGATTATCCAACCTGAGGTAGCTGACTCCACCATCACTCTTTATGAACTATTATCTTCTTGGAACCTATGACTAACTTAAATGATCTTTCCTAATGTTTTTCTTGTTTCCTCATTTTTGCTTCTCTTCCCACTACAATGTAACTCTCTATTTTATAGAAAAATATATTTTGCCTTTTTTAACTTCTGAATATTTAGATAAAAAGAGAACTCAGCGCACAATATGTTCTCAAAAAATAGCTGCTGAGTTAATGAATGTTGAAGGGGAGACACAGAGTCCTTCAAATCAAGAATTCTGTTTTTCCATTGATTTGGTTCTGCCCATGAAAGTTCTGCATCCAAAGTGCTACAAAATTTATTTCAAATAATTTGTTCCTGAAGGAATTATGAAATGAAAGTCACTCAGTCGTGTTCGAATCTTTGCAGCCCCATACGCTGTAAACCGTCAGGTTACTCTGTCTATGGGATTCTCCAGGCCAGAGAACTAGCAGTTCCCTTCTCCAAGGGATCTTCCCAACCCAGGGATCGAACCCACATCTCCCACATTGAAGGCAGATTCTTTACCATCTGAGCCACCAGGAATTATAAATGAGAGTATCTAGCAAGGATTAATTCTTCTTCATCTGATACCAAACTCATTCGACAATTTGTCTTAGAGCCACTGTTTCATATCTTATTTTTTAGATTTTCCTTGTGTTGTTGTTGCTGTGTGTGATCTCGTTCCCACTAAGGTAAAGAGACATTGGAAAGAAAGCCTCATCTGTGTTCAGCTCTGCCTAGTTCTAGCTCAGTTCTATTTTCACCTGAAAAGTATGTAACTATAATGGGTTTTATCTTGATTTATTGATTTTTAAATAAAAACAGTGTATAAGGTATACAACAGGGTATTTTGAGATGCACACACACACAGTGATTATTACAGTCCCAAGCTAATTGACTTGTCTTCTCATATTTAGTTACCTTTTCTTTTGATAATAATAACACCTGAAATCCACTTTCACAGCAAATCCCCAGTTTCAATACTATTTTATTAATTGTTGTCAACATGCTGTATGTCAGAACTCTAGACTTGTTCATTCTACATAAATGCAGGAAGCCTAATAATTCTGGAACTCTTCTATCTACCTAGCTTCTCATTTCTGTTACTTGTGCTCAGAGAATGCTCTGGTAGCCCGCTTCAGCTTCATCCATCACAAGTAATATCCCCAACTGATCATCAATAATATGGTAAAGAGAAACTGTGATGGATGAAATGATATCTGCAAACTGAAGTCACTATTAGTCAGCCCTCTGTCATTTTCCTGGTCACCAAAGAAGCTTCAAGGGCTAGAGGATGATTTGCAAGACTTAGAGAGTCCTGATAGCCATGTCTTTCTTTTTTTCATTTAAAGATCAAAAATCGACTTGAATGGAGTCTGTCTTTCAGTCCCAATTTCACATGACATTCAAGTTCAAGAACTGTCATTTGCTATGCTGAAAACAAAAGGGCTTGTTGCAGTCTGTTGGCCACATGTTTCTTGGCTGTAATACAAAGACAATAAAACACCTCAAGGTACGATATTGCAGCATTTCTGCTGAGAAGTGCTTAATCTTTGCATCAGCTACTCTGGCTTTTCCAAGAACCACCTCTTGGGGGAAGTCCGTAGACCTAAGTCTGACTCATTTAATATCCTACTGAGCCAAGACACTGAAGAGTGAGTACTTCACTTGTAACTCTTATTAAAAAATTAATTTAATTAGCTGCTAAACAGTGCAGGCCAATTAACAGTTGTGCCTCCAACCAGGACCATGTCACTTGAATTAAGAAACAGTTTTTTCTTTCTGTGATTCTCCATAATCACACATAGGAGCCATCCTCAGGGTCCAATATTCAAGACAAGGGACAGGGAAGAGTTGAGAAGATACTACTTGGAGATACAGATTGATGGCCCCACTCTAGACTCTGAAAACAGGCTCTGCTTTCAAACAATGTCTTTAGATTTCTCTCATGATTCAGCCCTGAGACCAGGAGCAATTGTGAAATAATTCCACCAGACTGCAAAATGCTGCCCTTATAGAAGGGCCAAGATGGACTTTGGCATTAGGAATACGTGGTTAGATCATTTCTAAAAGAAAAAATGTTGGACTTTGCTGACCAAATGTCAGGATTGTTTAAAGTCACTACGTATTTCACTGGTATGTATCTAGTATTCCAAGAAGGTTGGACTTTCACCAATGAGACTGAAAGAGCTTGCTGATTATCCACCTCATTTCTCTAAACAGAGTACCAATACCTTGAGAAGCATGATAATCCTTCTTTAGCCAAGGTACTAGTGGCCTAAAACATGAGCCTACATCCAAAGGTAGAAATATTTATATTTAACTCCTGATGTCCTTGAGGATTATAGTAGAAGATTGTTGTGAATCCACAGTCTAGCCCATATGGCAATATCTGGAGCTGGGATTAGCAGTGATGGAATGACGGGCAGGGAGTCAGCTGGACTTGGTCAGAGCTGCAGTGACTTCATCTCACTCACTAGTCAGTAGCAGAGTATGCACTGGTGACTTAGAAAAACTGAAAATCACTACATGAAATGGAACTTGGAGATAGTTTGCAGACAATCCAAACTGAGATTCAAAAATATAGAAAGCCAAGCTTCTATGAGTTGCATATGCTAGGGAAAGCTAAGCTGTTAACTGGCATTATACAAAAAAAAAGACAGGGATTTAGATAGGTTTGGGAAATTCTGTATTAAACAAGTTCAAAGGCTTATTTAAGATGTCTTGCATCTTTTTTCTGAAATATCTCATGAATTTTCAACCTCATACAGAAAGTAACAAAATAAATACATGTTGTTGCTATAAGATGTATTTTATGTATGTATATATACTATATATATGCAAATCTTAGTGAATTATGAATATGGCATTAGTTATAGAAGAGTGGTGTAGCATTTCACAAAAGTTTGGAATACTAGAGAAGAAGCATGTGTAAGAATTTCTAGAATGCATCTTTGAAATTTTGCAATTTCTTCTTTTCACATGTAAGGTACCCTGACATTAAATGATTTATCCAAGACTTTCAGCTACTTGGTAACACAGCTGGGCTGCAGGCTTTCCTATATATTGATGTTTAAACTGCATTCAAATTTGGTTTAGTTTTTAGCATTTATTAAACAGCTAATAGGTACCTAATTGGAAATAATATTTAAGATACTTACAATCTCATGTTCAAGAGAAGACTGGCTCGCATCAGCAGTGAGTCTTGCAGAATTTCAACACTTGACTGTACATTTTCAAAGTCAGAATTCAAGGGCAGTCAATTTTGGCCCCAAAGCCCACACTCATTTCATTATTGTACACTGGACTGCAAGTGGTCAGGATTCTGCCTCATTTATCCATGCACTTGTAACAACTAGAACAATAACAAGCACCTCATTAAAGCTTGGTTAGTACTTGAATGAATAAGTGCAGCAAATCTCAGACAGGGCTTTGATAACAGCTAGAATGTGAGCAGAGGAAGAAGCAGGGAGACTATGCCAGCCTTGGAAACTTGATTACTAAGTGGATCGGGGATCAGTGGGGCAGAAAAAAGGGCAAGAAGTACAAAGATTAACTCTGGATGAATTTCCTGGCTCTGTGCTTTTTCCAGGGCTGGGGAGACTCTGCATTCTCTGTGTCTCCCCTTCCAGGGCAGCCTCTCACCATCCTCCTGTAGATAAAGAAAGAGGATATGGTAGTGCTCTCACCTTTTCCTCTGGGCACCTCCAAGTCCTCCCTTGGCGTCAGCGATCTGACAGTGAGTAGGGCAGGGATGGACTGAGCCAGGGGTAGTGAGAACAGGCAGAAATTGGTGGTGATGAGCACAGAGGGGTTAAGGTTATTTTAACACAACAGTTTCACTTGGTTTCCCTAATGCACTATGCACTCTATCTTCTCACAGAGAGTGTACCTGTGGCAAAAGGAACCATAAATTTTTTTCAAGAGATGAAAGATGCTGGAAAGAGATGAAGCACATTGCCTGATCTAGAAAGTATCTAATTGTTGACAAGAATGCTTAGATCAGTGTGGGCAAATACACACACACACACACTCAAATGTTCAGAATTGGGCCATGAAAATAACACTGACCTTGAGTCTGGAAGGAATCAAGTTTCAAGTCTAAGAGAAATTGAATGGTTCCTTGCATTTCCTTTCTCTTGGATATGTGTTTGGCTTCTGTGGGCAGCTACAAAACTGGTTGCTGCAGGGAACTGATGTTTTTTTCCTTACTTAATCCAGCTCAGCTGAATTGGCTAAAAATGTTTATATTCCATATTATATGAAAGGAAGTCACTGCTGTTTGTCCCAGAAGTAGTTGCTGTGTCTGTATGATTGTTTCCAGTCAAACTAGATATTTAGGGGATTTCATACAACAGTGAATCTTTCCAGGTGGCGCTAGTGGTAAAGAACCCTCCTGCCATTGCATGAGACATGAGACATGGGTTCGATCCCTGGGTCAGGAAGTAGGGCAACCCAGTCCAGTGTTCTTGCCTGAAGAATCCCATGGATAGAGGGGCCTGGCCGGCTACAGTCCATGGGGTCACAAAGAGTCAGACATGACTGACGTGACTTTGCACCACACATATAACAACACTTAATATGTATATAAGTCATCTGAAAATCTTGTTGAAATGCAGGTTCTGATTCAAAAGGCTTGGAGTGGGGTCAGAGATTCTGCATTTCTAGCAAGCTCCCAGTTGATGCTGAGGCTGCTAATTTACAGACCAGGTTTTGAGTAAAAGGAGTACCCAAGAGACTCCTTGTGGACAAACATGTGTTATGAGATCTGCAGAGAGACCCAGAGAGAGAGGAATCATAGCTGTCCAGTGGTTTCCAAAAGATGGTTGAATAGGAGTCAGCTGACTGGCTGCGGCTGGGGGCCCTCTCTCCCTTGCTATGTAGGGAGCCATTTTCTCTCCAGGTCTATAAAAATCATCCCCACAGGGCATCCTGGGAAGAGTCCTGCATCCCTTGCCTTCTTCCTCGGGTAGCGTGGGTGTACCTAATGGCAGCTGGTGCTTCGCTGCCCATTACTGACAGGCTGCGAGCTTGTCACTGCCCAGAGTGACAACTGATCGGTCCCTCCACTCAACCCTGCTATGAACGACCAGATTAAATTTATACACTCCTTCACCCTGTGGAGGGGTGTCCTGACATCCAGGGGAAATTGAGGGTAAGGAGGTCACCGCCGCTTTATTTGAGGCCCAAAGTCTTTTCCTGATGCTGTTTGACATTATCCCAGATACATTTTTAAATCTGCAGCAGGAGTGAAGAGTTGTAATTGGTTTAAGATACCCAGAGACTTCTGGGCAGTCAGGATCTAAGTCTTTGCCCCTGTAAATTACCAGCAGCTGAAGTATGGAGAATAGAAAATGAAGCTCTCCACACTGGCTTTAACAGAAACTCAGGCTCCAAGGCCAGGGACCCCCTTGCACAGTCCTTGCAGACCAAGTCTGCAAGCAGCCAACACAGGCCATGTCCTGCTCTTCTAATCTTCATGGTACACCCTGCCTTGCCAAAGGGAACAATGTGCAAAATCAACCTCTCAATCTTCCCTTTTAGTCAAAGCATTTTCTCCTCCACAGCACAAATATTCTAGAGCCCAAGCTGGGCTAAGTTCAGCAGATGTCCAGCCCATGTTGCACGTAAAGCTCAGCTTCTTCCCAGCCCAGCTGCCCTTCATTCTGAAAAGTCTCTTTTCTCAGTGCTGTCAATCACCCATAAACTAGCCATACCTTCCTTCCTCGGTGTTTTTCTCACAACCTTTCTCTTATGGAAAATAACTCTTTCTGTGGGCTGCTTCTTTGGTACCAAGCAACAACACATCCAAAACCTTCCAAAGAATTCTTTTATTCTTCCATAATCCAGACCCCGAAATCTCTAGAACCTCTTCTCTAAGACTGCATTACATTGGTAGACTGCCCTTCCCAGATCTTGTCTTTTCCTTAAAATACAAATTCCTTTTAGTTCTTAAGTACTTTCCATTAGGTTTCTTCCTTTCTACCTCTGTCTCTCACTCTCTCCTTAACCCCCTTATACACACACACACACACACATACACACACACCATCCTTTCCTTACTCTGTTGCAGAAGAGAAAAATCCTATAAAGAAATCAAAGGGTGAGTTTAACTTGCCCTTAGGAGAATGGACATGTGCTATCTTGAACCCAGAAAGCGTATGAGCTGTGCGATCAGTAAAATGCATTACATGAATTGCTTTCGGCTTCCTTCATTCAACAAAAAAATCTGAACTCTGCAGCAGCTTGGACCCAGCTGTTGGTTTTTTCAGCAAAAAGGTGAGAGTAGGCAGAAAAGAGCATTCATTTTTAAGAGGGCGTAATCTCACAGTCACCTCCATTGCCTGCTCCTTTGCCTCTTTGGCCTGGTTTCTCTCCATCTACCCATGATCCATGAGGAATTAATTCTTAAAAGTACTTATAGTCACCATTAGTACACAGACGAGAATTCTTATCTGGAGTGAGAGCAAACAGAGCCTAGGTCAGGGCTGGTCCATGGTCTCAGAAACGGATCATTTGAATGGGGCCCTTTGCCATCCTTTTGTGATACGATCTTTAGGAATTAATTCTTAAAAGTACTTATAGTCACCATTAGTACACAGACGAGAATTCTTATCTGGAGTGAGAGCAAACAGAGCCTAGGTCAGGGCTGGTCCATGGTCTCAGAAACGGATCATTTGAATGGGGCCCTTTGCCATCCTTTTGTGATACGATCTTAGGCCAGTTGTTGCTGTGGTTCAGTTGCTTCGTCATGTCTGACTCTTTGCAACCCCATGGACTGCAGCAAGATGGGCTTCCCTGTCCTTCAATATCTCCCAGAGTTTCATGTCCATCGAGTCAGTGATGCCATCCAACCAACTCACCCTCTGTCGTCCCCTCTCCTCCTGCCTTTAATATTTCCCAGCATCAGGGTGTTTTCCAGTGAGTCAGCTCTTTGCATGAGGTGGCCAAAGTATTGGAGCTTCAGCTTCAGCATCAGTCCTTCAGAGCCACTTGTTTCAACCCTCTAGAAGCCACATTTGCTACACTTCTGATTTCTGACATGATATGCATAAATCTCAGAACTGACATCCAGTTCCAAATTTCTAGATGCTACCTAGCTTCATCCCTTGATTATAATTTGCATTTTTCCTACAGATACCTGGCCTATTCAGCCATTCATAGATAGTCACCAGAACTGTTTAGGCTAGTCCTCACATAAGTTACTACCACAATACTTATCCTGTATATATTAATGGGAACTAGGCACATAGAGTTTGCATAATTTGAGTGTTGCTAAATACATAGTTTGACTTTTACAAATATAACCAAATTTATATACAGTGTAGTTTGTTTTTTAAATAATTTCTTTCTTACCTATGGTGATGCATTGCCCGAATCAAATATCTTGCTCAATTTAGTTCTATGGTCTGGATGTTTTTACTGCCTCTTACCAGAACTGGCCTTTCAAGATCTATAGGAAAGCCCAAGGGGTATTTCTTCAAGGACACTGCTATGAAAGATGAGGCAAATGAGAGAGAGACAGACAGAAAGGAAAAAGCAAAATCCCCCGTGAGGAGTCAGTGCTTTTTAGCTGATGGCTTCATAGTCATATTTCTGTTTAATTCTGAATTTCCTTAAAGATGCTGTAAGTGATTTGGATTTGCCTTTGAGAGAATGGACACGTGGTGCCTTGAACCCATGGAGTAAATGTGCTGTGCAGTCGATAAAGCACATTAAATAAATTGCTTCTACTTCCTCCCGCCCTACCTCATGAGAAAGTCTTGATTCCTTTTGCTGCACACTGCACAATCCTAGCTGTTGGTATTAAAGGCAGGGAAATAGGAAGAGAAAAAATGGAACTGGTGACTTAAAGATGAACACAGACCAGCTCTCTACTCAGCAAGTTCTGCAAATGAGGATGTTTGTTTCCTCTTTGAGCAACATAACATGCCTTAAATGTGTGTGAATTGTATACCTCATGCTTGTTGAGTGCCCATCAAAAGTAATGATTAAACCGCCTTCTGTGGGTAAGCATCTTCTCCCCAGAGGGTAGCTGTAAGTTGCCTATTTGCATAGGTCAGGAGTTAGAGCTTCCCTGGGTGGGTGGGAAGTGTTAGGAGGAAGAATTACCCAAGAACAGTGAGATCTCATAGGAGTCATGACAAAGTTGTGCAGAGGGACAAAGACTCAATGGAGTGGGTAGAGATGAGCTGCTGCCAAACTAGTATCACCAGTAGAGGAGGCACATTGCAAATGCTGGTTAGTCAAAAATAATGTTAAACACTGTCCTTTTAATATTAAAAGTTACCCTGTGTTAAACCCTACACTAATTTGTATATATATTTCATTAATTAACATATGCTCCTGCTCTTGCTGCTAAATCACTTCAGTCATGTCCGACTCTGTGTGACCCCATAGATGGCAGCCCACCAGGCTCCCCCATCCCTGGGATTCTCCAGGCAAGAACACTGGGGTGGGTTGCCATTTCCTTCTCCAATGCATGCAAGTGAGGTTGCTCAATCATGTCCGACCCTCAGCAACCCCATGGACTGCAGCCTACCAGGCTCCTCCATCCATGGGATTTTCCAGGCAAGAGTACGGGAGTGGGGTGCCATTGCCGTCTCCTAATTAGCATATATATTATTTCACTAATCTTGTGATGTTGGTACTTTTATTTACCAGCCCCATTTAACAGATAAGAAAACAGAGGCAGAGGAAGTAGACGTCCCTCTGCCACATGACTGACTCAGAGGCAAATAAAGATTCGAACCAGGATAGTCATCCTCAGAGTCCAGCTTTTTTAGCCTCACGTGGTGCTGGAGCTTCCAGAAAAGAGCCTTCCCTGCTTTCCTTTCTGCGCTTTGATCTTTTTTCTCATGTGCTTATAAGCTGACCCGGCCAATTCCATGAATATCAAATAACATAGGCAGTGATTCAGTTTGGTGGGATTTCTCGAAGGAGCACACATCCGGAAGAGACAGGAATCACGACAATAGAGCCAGGATAGCCTTTCAGACATTAGAGGAGTGTCAGAACCTCAGGGCACATCTTCCCCCCACCCCACAGAGGAAAATCAGGAGAGTTCTAAGTAGAAAGACTCCTTTAACTACCTTTGACATTGATGGAAAGGTGACAATCAGTCTGGGACTGACATGTTGTCATAAACAGAAGGCTCTGAAAATGCCATTAATGCAGGCGGGCGGGGGTGGGGAGCAGGGAGAGGGGGTTGANAGAAAGACTCCTTTAACTACCTTTGACATTGATGGAAAGGTGACAATCAGTCTGGGACTGACATGTTGTCATAAACAGAAGGCTCTGAAAATGCCATTAATGCAGGCGGGCGGGGGTGGGGAGCAGGGAGAGGGGGTTGATTGCTAGAATTCCATAATAACTGTTTGGTATTTGGAGTGGTGTGACATCAAGTTTCTATTCAGCCTTCACTCTCTAGGGAGATACCATTGCTTGGAATTCATAGAAGGCAAGAGTTCATAGAATTCATAGAAGCAAGAGTTCAAGAACTGTAAAGATCATCTGGTTCACATTCCCCAGTTAACAGGTGAGGAAATGGAGACCCCACGAGGGGACCTGGCAAGCTCAAGGCCACACAGCTAGCCAGTGGCAGAGCCAGGCTAGACGTCGCAATACCTGACTTCCAGCCCATCACGCGTTCCCTCCCACCTCTATGCTATAACAGCACGGAAGAGAGCTCCCCAGGAGTCTTGTCACCAGCAGTGCAGTTTCATGAAGGCAGTGGCAAGCAGAGTGGCCACAAGACAGAAAGTGCAATGATTTTAATGATGAAGAACTTCTGAACAACAGGAGGATGAGGAAACCGCCTGCTAGACCACGATTAGAAGAATAGCCATTAGTTGGACTGCCAGCTTTGGTATTTCACAGACTATTGATATTTTAAGACCATTGTCAGAATCGGAAGCCATATTTTTGGACATCATTGAACCTAGCCTTCTTGTGTATAGATGGTGAACCTGAGTCCCAGGGATGGAGCAATTATCCAAATAACTCAGTGGTACAACTGGGGAAGGAATTCAGGCCTCTGGCTTCTGCTCAAGAGTCCTCTTACCCACGGCACAGTTTTTCTGTGAATGTGCTGAGGGAGGCGCAGAGTTTGGGAGGTCCGTAAGAAATTATCCAGCCCAGCTCCTATCTTTCCTTTAAAGAATGACTTGATATTGCCATTTCTCTGAGCAGTTTTTGAAGGGTAAAGTCCAAGGTAAAAAGTCCACACTTGAACTTCTGTAAAGAAAAGATTTCCAGTTGTGGCCTAAGAGACACGGCAGAATGGATTTTATGTGAAATCTCCTAGGTGGGATCACCCTTTTACATGGCAACCTGGAAATATTTCTAAGAGGAATGGAGAGGTAGTCCATTTTGTTGAGGGCCTGTGTTAAGCTTGTGGATACAAGAAGCCTTAACAGCATCTCTGGGCTTCCTTGGTGGCTCAGGGGTAAAGAATCCACCTACAATGCAAGAGCCACAGGAAACGCAGGTTCAATCCTTGGGTCAGAAAGATCCCCTGGAGGAGGGCATGGCAGGCCACTCCAATATTCTTACAGAAGAATCTCCATGCTCAGAGGAGCCTAGTGGGCTACAGTCCATGGGTCGCAAAGAGTCGGACACGATTGAAGAGACTTATCATGCACGTATAAACAGCATTTCTGAATCAGCTCTGAGTCCATTTGGCCATAAAGAAGGGCTTTGAGAATGGAGTAATGGATTCAACCTGAGAGGTCGAGGGAGGAAGGCCCGTGGAGAGGCATATTATTTGGACAGGAGCTTTTAAAATAGATTTGGGGAAAAGGACATTCCCTACAGACGGAACACAAAGGAGCACCAAAACAGTCCTAAATTCATGTCATGTTCAGAATTTTCTTCAATAAATCTATCTAGGGAGTAAAAAGACACAAATTATCACCTGTTATTTGGACTAGGACAAAAACAAAACAATTTCACCAGGCCCACAAACCGGTCTCTGTGGCTGGCTCAGTGAGTGAAATCCATAACTTGCTTGCCTGATGGTGGATCTTTTCCGAAGACCCTCAACTGCTTTGCAACCCAGATTGCTGTTTGTATCCTAGAAGGCTATGGCTTAGTTTTGCAAATCCATCAACTCAGGGGGAAATCCAAGCCTCAAAAAGCCAATTCTTCAGTGTCAGAATCACATTTTAGTATTAGCTGTTTTAACAGCATAAGACCCTGCCCCCTCCATTCCTGTCAAATGTAATGTGACTCTAGGGAGCTGCTGTTTAAAGAAATTAAGTAAAATTTTTGAGTCCAAAATTAGTTTATGAATCACCCAGCCTACACTAACTATTCCTGGTATCCCTAGCCCAGCCATGGCAGTGCTTTGATCTCTCTAGGGTCCTTGGCCTTCTCTGAGTCTGCTTAAAATATGGCTCTGAGTATTTTAAATATGCAAAAACATGTCTATTAGGGAGTATTTTCTTTCATTTTATTGTGCTGTATTATGATGAAAGAGCCGCTAACAAAAAAAGGATTGAAACAAATGAGTTACACTTTTTTTCCCAGGCAGAGAGGAAAGAAATCTAATGAAAGACACATCTCATTTCCATGTGAAACTTGCCATCTTCCACAGTGTATGAATGTATTGCAAGGTGCACAACTCCAGAAAAGTTAGGGGAAAAATAAAATAAGGACAAGCAAAGAACAGTTGGGTGAAACCATGAAGAAAACCCTACCAAAAGGCCAATGGCCGCAGCCATGTTTCAACTTTCTGCCTTCTCTTCCTGTGTCTTACTCCTAGCTCCTTGCTGCGGCAAATCGATGAGGATTTGCAAAAAGAAGGACTACTTGCGCTCCTTAATGATTTCTTAGAATTCGATGATTGTCAATGGTTGTATCAGATTCAGAACCAAAACCTGGAGTATTCGAATTGAGGGATCTGAAGAGGAAATGGAAACCAGAAAGTCCCTAATTTTGGTCTCAGTATGAGCCTTCAGGCAAATTCTATTCTATCTACCCAGATCAGAATGGGTTTCCAGCTACCCTTTACTGCTGTGGGGTATTTCTCAGGCTAAAGAAAGATCTGAGAGAAAGCTATAGAAATGCCAATTGCATCAAATGAACAGCCTGGAGAAATATGGATTAATTCAGACCCTGACACATCTGATGCCAACTTTGAAAAGGACAAGCAAAAATATGGGGGGGGGTGTCAATTTCATGGGTCATGCTTTCTGATCCAATGGGTAAAATATTTGGTAGGAGAAACAAATGCTGATGTTGACAAAAGATACAGTGACTTATTCACACAGAGTGTGTCTCTTGGAGGTGGGAATGGACCGCAAAAGAAGCTTCAGGACCATTTGGGTAAAGAGTCCCCAACGGGCATCTGCAACTTCTGTATTATATTTTTAGGATCAGTGAGAAATAGCAGCAAAGTCCAAGGACTAAATGGCTAATCATGTTGATGACAAGAAATGGAGAGATTTGTTAAGCATCTGATTTTTATAAAGGACAAACAAATGAGAAGAAAGTCTTACCTTAACCTCTGGAAAGATTTGCTTGGGTTTATTGCTTTTTCTACTGGAACACAGTTTGTTGAATAAAACTGGAAGGCAAGTAAAGTACACAGAGAGAATGATACGTACAATATTTACAAACATTATCCTTCACATGTAAGGGATGCTCAAGTGCCTGTATCTCCTCCTCCATCTCTTTCTGCACTTTGCTATCCCTCTTTCTCCCCTGAAATGTGTTCACCCAATGGAATTGAAATAAAAGCTGTAATGTGCATAACTATACCACGATTTACAGAATGCCTCCACTGTATTACACCAGAAAAGGAAGATAACTATGTAAACTCAAACTTTAAACACCAGCTCATTCTGACTCATGGGCGCTAAGTGACTACAGGAAAACTGACCACAGAGTAGCCCTTCACAGATTCAGTTCTAAAGGTTAAGCCACTGAGCAAGCAACTCTGTAACTGGTGGATTCTAAGCAACCTCTGCCAAGACTCTCCTATGATGACTTCACCCCCGTCCTCACAATCTATGAGAATCCTTCGCTAACTGCTCCCTTTTGAGGAACCCAACATTTCCCCATTGATATCCATTCTCTCTCGCTGCAAGCAGCCCAATCAATGGAAAGTTGTCTACAGGTGTTTCGGGGGCTCCGGCCAGAGGACATGAACACTTATGACTGTTAACCGACATAAGGACTGCTCTTTACAGAAGATGAAAGGTCCCAATCTGCCCCCTTTTCCTTCTTACTCATTCTCCCGGGCCGCATGAGCAGCTAGACTGTGTCCCAGCAAGAGAAGTTCCTAGAAGAGAAGCAACTAATTTTCCTTGAACCAAGTTCTTCTGTTAATTATTCCTTAGCTGAAGTCAAGAAGGCTTTACTGACGACCTCATTCACATTTCCTTNTCTTACTCATTCTCCCGGGCCGCATGAGCAGCTAGACTGTGTCCCAGCAAGAGAAGTTCCTAGAAGAGAAGCAACTAATTTTCCTTGAACCAAGTTCTTCTGTTAATTATTCCTTAGCTGAAGTCAAGAAGGCTTTACTGACGACCTCATTCACATTTCCTTTTCTCGGTTCTAATGCTGCCCTTTGTTTTCCTCCGTAAGAACTGTTGATATTTGCAAAAGGAAAGAAAACAACGCAGGACATCTGTTGGAAACCTGAGTAGAAGCATGGCTCTGAAACAGCCCCACAGCCTGAGCTGGGCACTGTGTTCAAAAGGTGGGATGGGTCACATTTTTCAGAGCTCTGGGATACTGCTTTTATTGACTGACATAGGAAAACTATGATTCAAAACCCTCATCACCGTGCCTGTTACCAAGGATATCATTTATTCAACAACTACATAAAAAGTGGAGTGAGGTCTATTAAAAGTAACTTTTGTTTCATCTTCAAAATAGGTATTATTGAATATTTTGAATATAAAGAAATTGATATATTCAATGTTATTTTAATAATTTAATAGTCATATCTTCATTAACATATCTAATATTGCATAATATAATTAATTGTATATAATTATAATTTTATTGGCTTTCCTGGTGGCTTAGTTGGTAAAGACTCTGCCTGCAATGCAGGAGACATGGATTTAGGTCAGGAAGATCCCCCAGAGAAGGAAACGGCTACCCATTCCTGTATATTTGCCTGGGAAATCCCATGGACAGAGTTTGGTGGGGCTGTGGTCCATGGGGGTCACAAAAGAGTATGACATGACTTAGCAACTAAACAACAAGCAAATATATACAAAATAATATAATTATATATTAACATATCATATAA
>SJYX01010107.1:53900-89301 GCA_006410675.1 Oreotragus oreotragus | reverse complement strand
AATCATTTTATCAGGATATAGTCACTCTTTATATTTTGATATATTAACTTTTTAAACATTTTTGTATGTAACTATACACATAAAGTTAGTTTTTAAATAAAAAATATAGTTATCTATAAGAGACAGTAAATCTAATCAACACCTATGGTAAATGCCAGGTGGCTTTATCAGATTTTTAACTCTTCATTTACCTAGATATACTCTTATTATTGTTAATAATAAAACATCTTATTGTATACATTTTTAGCACCTTAAATTAATGTATTTTATCACATCTGATTTTCTTGTCAGCTAGAAGAAGATAGATAAGATATTAGGTATTATTCTGATTTATGCTATATAAAACAACAGCCAGGCAGCAAGATAGGGGTTGAACAGGGTGTTGCTGCTTTGGATAGAAAATGTGTCACATGGCAATCAAAAAACAAAAGCTAGAGAGGTCAGCAGGGAGGGGGCCTGAGAAAGAAGCATTTGTCTTACCCCAAATTCACTGTCTCACATCCACAGGCTCCGAGTCTGCCTTCTCAGTATTTAATACTGGAGTGATCTAACTCGGGGGAAACGAGCTCATACAAAGTTCACTGAGACTGATAACTAGAATCTCAGTTGTAATTCCCTTATGTTTCATAAGAAGTACAGTTAAGCTAGCTATGTGTTCATACTGGCTCATCAACCCAACCATTCCCTATGTGCTAGATTCTAATCTAATATTAGAAGCCAAGTTTTCCTTTTTCTTCAAGAATCTCTTTAGTATTAATTTTTTGAAGTATAGTTAATTTACAATGTTGTGTTAGTTTCAAGTGTATGCAAATTGACTCATTATTCATACATATACATGTATTCTTTTTCAGATTATATTCCATTATAGATTACTATATGATATTAAGTATAATATGCTATACATATGCTATACAGCGTGTCCTTGTTGTTCCCTATGTTATATAGTATGTCTTTATTGTTTGGCTATTGTATAAACAGTAGTGTATAGATGTACTCTTGCCTGGAAAATCCCATGGACAGAGGAGCCTGGTAGGCTGCAGTCCACGGGGTCGCTAAGAGTTGGGCACAGCTGAGCAACTTGATACATATGCTATACAGCGTGTCCTTGTTGTTCCCTATGTTATATAGTATGTCTTTATTGTTTGGCTATTGTATAAACAGTAGTGTATAGATGTACTCTTGCCTGGAAAATCCCATGGACAGAGGAGCCTGGTAGGCTGCAGTCCACGGGGTCGCTAAGAGTTGGGCACAGCTGAGCAACTTCACTTTCACTTTTCACTTTCATGCATTGGAGAAGGAAATGGCAACCCCCTCCAGTATTCTTGCCTGGAGAATCCCAGGGACAGAGGAGCCTAGTGGGCTGCCATCTATGGGGTCGCACAGAGTCGGACACTATTGAAGTGACTTAGCAGCAGCAGCAGCATAGATGTTAATCCTAAACTCCTACTTTATCGCCTCCATCCCCTACTATCCTCTCTGTAACCATAAGTGTGTTTTCTATGTTTGTGAGTCTATTTCTGTTTTGTAAACAAGTTCATCCATGTTATTTAAATTCCACATAGAAATGGTATCTATGTTACTTGTCTTTCTCTGTCTGACTAACTTCACTAAATATGGTAAAGATATGGAAGCAACTTAAATGGCCATTGCCAAATGAACAGATAAAGAAGATGTGGTATGTATATACAATGGAATATTCAGTTCAGTTCAGTTCAGTCACTCAGTCGTGTCCGACTCTTTGTGACCCCATGAAACGCAGCACGCCAGGCCTCCCTGTCCATCACCATCTCCCGGAGTTCACTCAGACTCACGTCCATCGAGTCGGTGATGCCATCCAGCCATCTCATCCTCTGTCGTCCTCTTCTCCTCCTGCCCCCAATCCTCCCAGCGTCAGAGTCTTTTCCAATGAGTCAACTCTTCACATGAGGTGGTCGAAGTACTGGAGTTTCAGCCTTAGCATCATTCCTTCCAAAGAAATCCCAGGCCTGATCTCCTTCAGAATGGACTGGTTGGATCTCCTTGCAGTCCAAGGGANTCTCTTATACACATCTAAATTCCACATAGAAATGGTATCTATGTTACTTGTCTTTCTCTGTCTGACTAACTTCACTAAATATGGTAAAGATATGGAAGCAACTTAAATGGCCATTGCCAAATGAACAGATAAAGAAGATGTGGTATGCATATACAATGGAGTATTCAGTTCAGTTCAGTTCAGTCTGTCAGTCGTGTCCGACTCTTTGCGACCCCATGAAACGCAGCACGCCGGGCCTCCCTGTCCATCACCATCTCCCGGAGTTCACTCAGACTCACATCCATCGAGTCAGTGATGCCATCCAGCCGTCTCATCCTCTGTCGTCCCCTTCTCCTCCTGCCCCCAATCCCTCCCAGCATCAGAGTCTTTTCCAATGAGTCAGCTCTTCACATGAGGTGGCCGAAGTACTGGAGTTTCAGCCTTAGCATCATTCCTTCCAAAGAAATCCCAGGGCTGATCTCCTTCAGAATGGACTGGTTGGATCTCCTTGCAGTCCAAGGGACTCTCAAGAGTCTTGTCCAACACCACAGTTCAAAAGCATCAGTTCTTCACCACTCAGCGTTCTTCACAGTCCAACTTTCACATCCATACATGACCGCTGGAAAAACCATAGCCTTGACTAGATGGACCTTTGTTGGCAAAATAATGGAATATTACTCAGCCATTAAAAAGAATGCAAGGATACCACTTGCACCAACATGGGTAGACCTAGAGATCAGCGTATAAAGGGAAGCCCTCCCTCCCAAAATTATTTTGTTGGCCTGCAGAACATTGACTAGCAATGATGATTGTCAGTTATGTGATTCAAATATTAACCACACACTTGCCATGACCTCTGCAGACACATGGCATCCGTGTACTCTCCCCCCACCCACTAGTGTGTAGAGGGCCTTTCTTACCCTTGCTTCCANGGAAGCCCTCCCTCCCAAAATTATTTTGTTGGCCTGCAGAACATTGACTAGCAATGATGATTGTCAGTTATGTGATTCAAATATTAACCACACACTTGCCATGACCTCTGCAGACACATGGCATCCGTGTACTCTCCCCCCACCCACTAGTGTGTAGAGGGCCTTTCTTACCCTTGCTTCCATTCGCTGCCTTATTTTGTTCTCTAGATTGATCTATTTCCTACTCCTACTGCCTTTCCCAAATAGGCTAAAATGGAATATGAAGTGTTACGTGTTAGTTGTTCAGCTGTGTCTGACTCTTTGTAATCCTGTGGACTGTAGCCTGCTAGGCTCCTCTGTCCACGGAATTCTCCAGGCAAAAATACTGGAGTGGGTTGCCATTCCCTTCTCCAGGAGGTCTTTCAGACCTAGATACGGAACCCAGGTCTCTCACATTGCAGGGAGATTCTTTACCGGCTGGGCCACCAGGGAAACCCAAAAATTGAATACACTTCACATCAGTTTGGGCTTCCCTGTTGGCTCAGCTAAAGACTCGGCCTGAAATGCAGGAGACCCTGGATCCGTTCCTGGGTTGGGAAGATCCCCTGGAGAAAGACATGGCAACCGACGCCAGTATTCTTGGGGCTTCCCTTACAAACTTGTCATCACGTCACTGCCTGCTTCCTTAAGATTATAGCTGTATAGCTCAGAATACCTTCAAAATTATCCATCACACATTTATACACAGTCTTCTGGTTTACTCCCGCAAGTAGTTCATCTTGTAGCTATTGTGTGGATTTTATTAGCTTAGACCAGTAATTCACAGGCGCTTTAGTACCCGTGTTTTTCCTGAAAGAGCCATACTCCACATCTAGGCCTTGCATTTGCTGTTCCCTCTGCTCAGAGGCTCTTGCCCACCTCCTCCTGGCCTTTGTGCAATATCGTGTTCTCAGGAGGGGACCCTTGGATACCCTGTAAATGTTTCAATGCCTCCCCTCACATAAGGGATGTTTCCCTTCCTTCTTTGATTTTTCTTCTTAGCACCTTTCACGGACTTATATACCATGAATGCTATTGATTTGTTTGCTGTCAGTCAAAACCTGCTAGCATATAAGCTCTATAAAGGCAGAGGTTTTTGTCTAATTTTTTCACTGCTTCATCACCAGCCTCTAGAATAGGGCCTAGCGTATAGTAGGTAATGAATACATATTTATGAAAGTAATGAATGATTGGTTTTCAGCCCTGGCTGACTAATATCTTCTGGGGGCTTTTGAGATATCTTGACTCCACCTTCCAGGGAGATTAACTTGACTGGTCTAAGTTGGGGCTCAGACATTGGCACTTTTAAAAACTCACTAGATGAATCTAATGTGCAGCAGAGTTAAAAACCATTCATTTGAACTCAGAATACAAATTTATCTCTGATTTTTGCGGGACGCACACACCACTACCTCTGAATACCAATGACAAGAACCACACCCCACATCTTCTGACTTGTCTCCATGCTGATCTATCAAAGAACACAGAACATAATTTGGGAAACTATACATCTTATGTCAGGAGTTACCTACGCACGTGATATAGTTCCCTGGTGGCTCAGATGGTAAAGAATCTGCCTGCAACATGGGAGACCAGGGTTCAATCCCTGGTTTGGAAAGATCCCCATAGAGAAAGGAAGGGCAACCCACTCCAATATTCTTGCCTAGAGAATTCCATGGACAGAGGAACTTGGCAGGTTACAATCCATGGGGTTGCAAAGAATCAGACATGACTGGGTGGCTAACACACACACACACACATACACACACACACACACACACAATATAGTAAAAAGAAGTGAAACCACAAAAAAGGTGGACATTTTCCAGAAATCTTTGATTTCTCATAAGAATGACCAACACCTATACACAGACTATTTCAAAAAGAGGAAGTAAAATTCCCCCAGGGCTAGAAATGTTTCAGATTGCTTAGGTGCTAGGTGAAGATTCCTAGGTTCATAAAGTAAAATAAAAAAGCTGCATTTGGAAGCTGGATAAACAAATGAAATTTTATAACCTCTTGTTTCTGAAATGTAGGCCTCCTGCTAGTCCCCCCAGAGTACCCTCCTAGCAGTCCTAATTGATACAAAACTCATTTAGCTGTAATTGCTGTGTAGCCTAGTGTTGGAAAAGGTGCTTGAAAACACACCAAGAAGTCGTTCTGATCTTCACCAGTGCTCCCCTCTGGAAGGAGAAAATCGTTTCTTGGCTACCCCACGCTGAGCAGAATCCATGAGCTAAAATTAGGGTTAAAGGAGCCAACATGAGGCGCCATCCTTTCACTCATCAGTTATTTGCTCTCTGCGATCTAACAATGTCATCAGAGTGATTTTTGTTCTTGGCACATTTAAGAGGCAAAAGGGGGCACGAGGGACTCTACCAAGGTAGTAATTTTCTAGGTAATCATCCTAATGTCTTTATCCTGAGTGCATTTGTATGAGTCAGTTAATTAGGGGAGTCAATTTTCGCAAATGGCACAAAAATGCCATTTGTTTGGCAGTACTGCCTTGTGCCAATGCCTGGCTCAAGATAACCAGAAAAGAGAAGCTGATGCTCTAGATCCATTACTGAAGCCTAGCTTGGACCACAGAAAACCACATCTGCCAGCTTGGCACATATGTCCAGGATTTGGAGTTTTCCAAAGGCTGAGAGAGAGAAATTCTAACTCCGCCACCAGCAGCTAAATAGTATGGTTGAACTTGTTTGGCATGTGCCTCTGGCCAGCAGCCTCTAAGGTTTGGTCTGAGAGAAGGAACGAGAGAAGTGGCCTCATGTGGCTGTGACTCCAGACAGGGCAGGACAGCTAAGCCTAGGCTGGCCTCCTAGACTCCTTGCCGGGAGGCGATTGTACCTCCATAGGGCTCCACGGCTGCAATGATAGGAGCCACAGGATGGCAAATGGAATCCTGGGGAGGTCTGAAATCCTGGGGAGGTCTGGCTCTTCATTCCTGCAGCATGGTGACTCTGGAATCAGACCAAATGGTGACGATGCTCTCTTTTCTCTCAAGGAGAAGATGTATTTTTCTTGTTCAGAGGTAGACGAGGGAATGAAGACAGGGACAAGCTCGTTCTATACTATTAATGAACTGTGGGTGCAATTCAGCTTTCAGGAAGGAGAAGAAAGAGGCTGGTGAGGAGGTGTCCAATCTCAGGGGCAGCAAGAGGACAATGAGCTGTAGGAATGATAGACACCTGAAGTTCACACCTAACTCGAAACATTTGTTTGACAGTTTTTCTATGCATCTATCTGGTCCATCCCATCCTGGAAGGGAGCACGATACAAGCAGAACTCAGGATACAGAAGGTTTGATTGCCAACAACAGCCGTAAAGCAAACATCACAAACTGGTTTGGAGAGAGTCACACAAACTTTTGGTGTCCCAGTGCATATAAAAGTTACGTTTATACTATGTATGCATGCATGCTTGCATGCCGAGTCGCTTCAGTCGTGTCCATCTCTGTGCGACCCCGTGGACAGCAGCCCACCAGGCTCCTCTGTCCAAGGGATTCTCTAAGCAAGAATACTGGAGTGGGTTGCCATTGCCTTCTCCAAGCATTTATAATGTTTATACTATACCATAACTTAAATATGCAATAGCATTATGTCTGAAAAAATAATGCACAGTCCTTAATTAAAAATGCTTTATTGCTAAAAAATGCTAGCCATCATCCGAGCCTCAGCGAGTTGCAGTAGTGACACCAGCGATCACTGATCACAGACCACCATAACAAATATAATAAGGCGAAGTTTGAAATATTGTGAGAATCACCCAAATGTGACACAGAGACGTAAAGGAGCCAGCGCTGCTGGAGAAGAGTTGCCAATAAACTTGCTTGACGCTGGGTTGCCATAAACCTTCAGTACCGTGTGATAGCACTTATATGCGGAATCTAAAAAATACAACTAACTGGGGAATATAAGGAAAGAAGCAGAGCACAAACTAGGGGTCGCCAGTGGGGAGGGGAAGAGGGGACATAAAGAGGCAGAGAAGCTGGAGATGTAGACTAGTGGGTATAAGATACACGCAAGGATGTACTGTACAGCAGAACATGGGGAATATAGCCAATATTTCATAATGACTATAAATGGAAAGCAAACTCCGGGAGTTGGTGATGGACAGGGAGGCCTGGCGTGCTGCAGTCCATGGAGTCACAAAGAGCTGAACACGACTGAGCGACTGAATTTGAACTGAATCTTTAAAAAATTAAAAATAAATACATAGATTTAAAAAGTATTTTTTAAAACAAAGGTTCACCAACCTCTAACTTCAAAAAGCACACCATACGTAGGAAGTGTCATAAAAAGAAAAGCAATGAAATGAGGTATGTATGTATAATCAGAAAAGAACAGGCTGAGTCCTTGTCTTGATTCCTAATGATTTCGATCACATTATGGAAATTTACACCTTGCCGAGCTACTTTATTTTGAAAGTGAAAGTACTTGGCACCTTCCTCAGGATCGGTGGGCAGATGACCTCAGATAGTTTAGGCTCAGCCCCTTGTACATAGTGGGCAGCAGGAAATATCACTTCCCCTTTGTGACATCTGAGTGGAAGTACTATCCTCCCTTCCCAAAGAGCATGCTATGTGTTTCACTAATGAGTTATTAGAAGGAAGGGTCCTCAGCCTCCCCCTGATTTTGACAGACTTTGTTGTTATGAAGTAGCGTTCCACTTCTGCCATTTGTCAAAGAGTAATTGGCCTGACCTTGGGACAAAAAAAGAAGATGCATAAGTATATTGTGTGTGTTAGTCGCTCAGTCATGTCCAACGTTTGGGACCCCAAGTACTGTAGCCTGCCAGGCCCCTCTGTCCATGGGATTCTCTAGGCAAGGATACTAGAGTGAGTTGCCATGTCCTTCTCCAGGTGATCGTCCCAAACCAGGGATTGAACCTGGGTGTCCTGCATTGCAGGCAGGTTCTTTACTGTCTGAGCCAATAGGAAAACCCCAATAGTCAATAGCATTAACTCATGGAAATGTGGCAGGATGGATTTTTCTAAGGCTGCCATAGAGTTTTATGAAAGGACAGTAATTCATTCCACACCTTCATGCAGAAAATAAAATATATACACTAGAACACATGACTGGCAAGTGTCTGAAAATATCTTGGAAGGCAGGAGGGAGTCTGGCAGATTCAATCACAAGCTAGATTTATCTTGTCAAGAACTGCTTCCCCAAGCACTCTGATATTCTGGGTAGTTTTTGAAATGGTCCCACAACCCCAGAACCCATACCTCAATCTCTCTACTGGTACAAAGTTTTCCTTTCTCCCTCCATCATCTAGGGCTGCACCAACTTAAAAAAGACAAACACAGTGATAACTTATTTAGAACAGATGCTCTGAAAATACATATTCTCACATCCTATGATAAGATAAACTTTGAAAGTGGGTAACAAACAAAAGGCAACAAACAAAAGTTTACTTGCTCCCTTCAAACAATCTTGAAAGACTTCCAACAAAGGTTGGGAAAAGGTGGTTTTCTTTGCCTTGCTTCAACTTTCTGAACCATGTTTCCTTACATGTTTTGTTCCTTAAAAAGTAGGGGTTAGAATTCCATGGACAGAGGAACTTGGCAGGTTACAATCCATGGGGTTGCAAAGAATCAGACATGACTGGGTGGCTAACACACACACACACACACACACACACACACACACACACACACACACAATATAGTAAAAAGAAGTGAAACCACAAAAAAGGTGGACATTTTCCAGAAATCTTTGATTTCTCATAAGAATGACCAACACCTATACACAGACTATTTCAAAAAGAGGAAGTAAAATTCCCCCAGGGCTAGAAATGTTTCAGATTGCTTAGGTGCTAGGTGAAGATTCCTAGGTTCATAAAGTAAAATAAAAAAGCTGCATTTGGAAGCTGGATAAACAAATGAAATTTTATAACCTCTTGTTTCTGAAATGTAGGCCTCCTGCTAGTCCCCCCAGAGTACCCTCCTAGCAGTCCTAATTGATACAAAACTCATTTAGCTGTAATTGCTGTGTAGCCTAGTGTTGGAAAAGGTGCTTGAAAACACACCAAGAAGTCATTCTGATCTTCACCAGTGCTCCCCTCTGGAAGGAGAAAATCATTTCTTGGCTACCCCACGCTGAGCAGAATCCATGAGCTAAAATTAGGGTTAAAGGAGCCAACATGAGGCGCCATCCTTTCACTCATCAGTTATTTGCTCTCTGCGATCTAACAATGTCATCAGAGTGATTTTTGTTCTTGGCACATTTAAGAGGCAAAAGGGGGCACGAGGGACTCTACCAAGGTAGTAATTTTCTAGGTAATCATCCTAATGTCTTTATCCTGAGTGCATTTGTATGAGTCAGTTAATTAGGGGAGTCAATTTTCGCAAATGGCACAAAAATGCCATTTGTTTGGCAGTACTGCCTTGTGCCAATGCCTGGCTCAAGATAACCAGAAAAGAGAAGCTGATGCTCTAGATCCATTACTGAAGCCTAGCTTGGACCACAGAAAACCACATCTGCCAGCTTGGCACATATGTCCAGGATTTGGAGTTTTCCAAAGGCTGAGAGAGAGAAATTCTAACTCCGCCACCAGCAGCTAAATAGTATGGTTGAACTTGTTTGGCATGTGCCTCTGGCCAGCAGCCTCTAAGGTTTGGTCTGAGAGAAGGAACGAGAGAAGTGGCCTCATGTGGCTGTGACTCCAGACAGGGCAGGACAGCTAAGCCTAGGCTGGCCTCCTAGACTCCTTGCCGGGAGGCGATTGTACCTCCATAGGGCTCCACGGCTGCAATGATAGGAGCCACAGGATGGCAAATGGAATCCTGGGGAGGTCTGAAATCCTGGGGAGGTCTGGCTCTTCATTCCTGCAGCATGGTGACTCTGGAATCAGACCAAATGGTGACGATGCTCTCTTTTCTCTCAAGGAGAAGATGTATTTTTCTTGTTCAGAGGTAGACGAGGGAATGAAGACAGGGACAAGCTCGTTCTATACTATTAATGAACTGTGGGTGCAATTCAGCTTTCAGGAAGGAGAAGAAAGAGGCTGGTGAGGAGGTGTCCAATCTCAGGGGCAGCAAGAGGACAATGAGCTGTAGGAATGATAGACACCTGAAGTTCACACCTAACTCGAAACATTTGTTTGACAGTTTTTCTATGCATCTATCTGGTCCATCCCATCCTGGAAGGGAGCACGATACAAGCAGAACTCAGGATACAGAAGGTTTGATTGCCAACAACAGCCGTAAAGCAAACATCACAAACTGGTTTGGAGAGAGTCACACAAACTTTTGGTGTCCCAGTGCATATAAAAGTTACGTTTATACTATGTATGCATGCATGCTTGCATGCCGAGTCGCTTCAGTCGTGTCCATCTCTGTGCGACCCCGTGGACAGCAGCCCACCAGGCTCCTCTGTCCAAGGGATTCTCTAAGCAAGAATACTGGAGTGGGTTGCCATTGCCTTCTCCAAGCATTTATAATGTTTATACTATACCATAACTTAAATATGCAATAGCATTATGTCTGAAAAAATAATGCACAGTCCTTAATTAAAAATGCTTTATTGCTAAAAAATGCTAGCCATCATCCGAGCCTCAGCGAGTTGCAGTAGTGACACCAGCGATCACTGATCACAGACCACCATAACAAATATAATAAGGCGAAGTTTGAAATATTGTGAGAATCACCCAAATGTGACACAGAGACGTAAAGGAGCCAGCGCTGCTGGAGAAGAGTTGCCAATAAACTTGCTTGACGCTGGGTTGCCATAAACCTTCAGTACCGTGTGATAGCACTTATATGCGGAATCTAAAAAATACAACTAACTGGGGAATATAAGGAAAGAAGCAGAGCACAAACTAGGGGTCGCCAGTGGGGAGGGGAAGAGGGGACATAAAGAGGCAGAGAAGCTGGAGATGTAGACTAGTGGGTATAAGATACACGCAAGGATGTACTGTACAGCAGAACATGGGGAATATAGCCAATATTTCATAATGACTATAAATGGAAAGCAAACTCCGGGAGTTGGTGATGGACAGGGAGGCCTGGCGTGCTGCAGTCCATGGAGTCACAAAGAGCTGAACACGACTGAGCGACTGAATTTGAACTGAATCTTTAAAAAATTAAAAATAAATACATAGATTTAAAAAGTATTTTTTAAAACAAAGGTTCACCAACCTCTAACTTCAAAAAGCACACCATACGTAGGAAGTGTCATAAAAAGAAAAGCAATGAAATGAGGTATGTATGTATAATCAGAAAAGAACAGGCTGAGTCCTTGTCTTGATTCCTAATGATTTCGATCACATTATGGAAATTTACACCTTGCCGAGCTACTTTATTTTGAAAGTGAAAGTACTTGGCACCTTCCTCAGGATCGGTGGGCAGATGACCTCAGATAGTTTAGGCTCAGCCCCTTGTACATAGTGGGCAGCAGGAAATATCACTTCCCCTTTGTGACATCTGAGTGGAAGTACTATCCTCCCTTCCCAAAGAGCATGCTATGTGTTTCACTAATGAGTTATTAGAAGGAAGGGTCCTCAGCCTCCCCCTGATTTTGACAGACTTTGTTGTTATGAAGTAGCGTTCCACTTCTGCCATTTGTCAAAGAGTAATTGGCCTGACCTTGGGACAAAAAAAGAAGATGCATAAGTATATTGTGTGTGTTAGTCGCTCAGTCATGTCCAACGTTTGGGACCCCAAGTACTGTAGCCTGCCAGGCCCCTCTGTCCATGGGATTCTCTAGGCAAGGATACTAGAGTGAGTTGCCATGTCCTTCTCCAGGTGATCTTCCCAAACCAGGGATTGAACCTGGGTGTCCTGCATTGCAGGCAGGTTCTTTACTGTCTGAGCCAATAGGAAAACCCCAATAGTAAATAGCATTAACTCATGGAAATGTGGCAGGATGGATTTTTCTAAGGCTGCCATAGAGTTTTATGAAAGGACAATAATCCATTCCACACCTTCATGCAGAAAATAAAATATATACACTAGAACACATGACTGACAAGTATCTGAAAATATCTTGGAAAACAGGAGGGAGTCTGGCAGATTCAATCACAAGCTAGATTTATCTTGTCAAGAACTGCTTCCCCAAGCACTCTGATATTCTGGGTAGTTTTTGAAATGGTCCCACAACCCCAGAACCCATACCTCAATCTCTCTACTGGTACAAAGTTTTCCTTTCTCCCTCCATCATCTAGGGCTGCACCAACTTAAAAAAGACAAACACAGTGATAACTTATTTAGAACACGATGCTCTGAAAATACATATTCTCACATCCTGTGATAAGATAAACTTTGAAAGTGGGTAACAAACAAAAGGTAACAAACAAAAGTTTACTTGCTCCCTTCAAACAATCTTGAAAGACTTCCAACGAAGGTTGGGAAAAGGTAGTTTTCTTTGCCTTGCTTCAACTTTCTGAACCGTGTTTCCTTACATGTTTTGTTCCTTAAAAGGTAGGGGCATGGAAAGGGATTCTGAACTTGAGGGTGCTTTAATACAGGGTGTCTAGAAGTCCTCAAACAAAAGTCATNAGGTTGGGAAAAGGTGGTTTTCTTTGCCTTGCTTCAACTTTCTGAACCATGTTTCCTTACATGTTTTGTTCCTTAAAAAGTAGGGGTATGGAAAGGGATTCTGAACTTGAGGGTGCTTTAATACAGGGTGTCTAGAAGTCCTCAAACAAAAGTCATGAGAAGGCGCACAATCATGAGTTCTCTTTTGAGTTAAGCATTGCTCTCTCAGTGCCTCTATTTTTAAAATGCCAATATTCCTGGAAAAAGTCAATGCTTGTCTTAAGAAAGGAAAAGCAAAGATGATCTATCCCATGTCTCCTGTATTCTAAGGACTTTATATATGTTATTTGTTTCACCTTGATGACCGTCTTTTGGAGGATAATGTTTTCTTCATTTCGTACAAGTGGATGTTTACATGATGAAAGATTTGCTCACTAGTCCAGGATTGCCCAGCCCATTGTGGTAAAGGCAATGTTCAAACCTATGTCTCTTAAGACATTATACTCTTTCTCATTATTCAATTGGCACTCCCAAGACTGTTCCGGGTACTTGATCACTGCACAAAGGTGAAGAAAAGGGTCCAGCAGGAAGGCAAAAAAGACAAGTTGTGCCTAAAGCAATTTTTTAGAAGAAGCTGGCCAACTCCTTGATATGATTATTCCTAAGAAGATAACAACCCCAGTGAAGAACTTCAGAGGAACATTTGTGATATAGCAAATGTGATACAGAAAGAACTATCATAGTTCCTGCTCAAATTTCAGAATATACAGAAAGTTACAGGTAAGAAGTGCACTTGATCCATTCTGGGTTAAATTTCCTAATTATAGCAAAATGGAAAACCTCAAAATGTGCCTTCCATTTTTCCAAAAGCAAAGATTGTTGCACCATCTGTACTTTCACACATTTGTTCAGCATTAACTAGGTACATGCTCTTTCCTAGGCACTGTGTTAAAAGCCATGAGCTCTTCAAAGAGAAACAGATATGAATCCAATCCTCAAGGATAAAGGGAGTAAAGAATTCATGTAAAAATGCTCCTGCTGGAGATATGTAAACATAATTACAGTTCTGGGTAAATATGTAAATATAAATAACCAGTATAAGAAAATGATACATCAAATGCCATATATTTCAGAGAATGGAGAGATTATTATTAGCTATGATGATCAGAGCTGGCTTCATGGAGAACACAGTATTTAAACATGGACTTTAGCAGGTGAGGTCATACACATAGTGATGGGGTACAGTGAAACAGTCTGGGAGGAAATTTTAGGTAAAACTATGGAATTTTATCTCATGGAGTAATTCTCAAAAAAAAAAATCTCACTAAGTAATTATCATTCTAGTCTTTGTGTGGTTTCTTTATAGTGGTCTAGTGGTCTCTCTCAACTCCAAAAGACCACTGGTTCTAACCTAAACGCATCCTCTTAATAGGTGTCTATTTTACTTTTAAAAACGCTTTTAAAAATAAGAGAACAGGTGGCCGATAGATACATGAAAATATGTTCAAGATCACTAATTATTAGAGAAATGAAATCAAAACTACAGTGAGGCATCACCTCATGCCAGTCAGTATGGCCATCATCAAAAAATCTACAAATAATAAATACTAGAGAAGATGTGGAGAAAAGAGAACCCTTCCACACTGTTGGTGGGAATGTAAATTGATACAGCCACTATGGAGAACAGTAAGAGACTCCTTAAAAAAAAAAAATAAGCAGGGTGACAATATACAGCCTTGACGTACTCCTTTTCCTATTTGGAACCAGTCTGTTGTTAAAAGAACAAACTTGAGTCAGTACTATTGAGGTGGATGAACCTAGAGCCTGTTACACAAAGTGAAGTAAGTCAGAAAGAGAGAGACAAATATAGTATATCGTTGCATATATATGGAGTCTAGAAAAGTTGTGTTGATGAATCTATTTGCAGGGAAGGAGTGGAGACATACATATAAAGAGTAGAACTGTGGACACACTGGGGAAAGGAGAGAGGAAGATGAATGGAGAAAGTAGCATCAACATATGTACACAGCCATGTGGAAAAAGATAACTGGTGAGAAGTCATTATACAACACAGGGAGCGCATCCTGGTGCTCTGTGCTGACAGACAGGCATGCGGTCAAATGGAGGGGAGAGAGGTTCAGGAGGGAGGGGATATATGTATAATTATGGCTGATGTGCATTGTCATATGGCAGAAACAAGGATAACACTGGTAGAGCAGTGTTCTTCCAATTAAAAAATAGGAAGGTATTTTAGATTTAAGTGGATAAAGATGTCAAGTGTCAACACACACACACAAAAGAAGGAGGCACATAAATTCTGCATTTAATGAATGCAGGACACTTGTAACTCACAAGTAGAATATGTGAAAATCAGAAGTGATGAATAAATAGTAATAAATTTAAAACTCAGTTGAACAGAGATAGGGCAACCAATGGGGCAAGCTGCTTTACTCAAAGGAAACACAAAAAAGTTCAGAATCATAGACATTAAATAAGATGAATTGGAATAAGATGTGGAGTATAAATCAGGAAGATTGGTGGAAATCCTGTTTTAAATCTGCATCATTATCCTTATTCTGCCCAGTCATTCAGCTACTTCTATGCTACCCATGGCAGGGAAGAACCTTCTTTGGGGAGTATCTACAGACTCAAAATGAAACACACAGATACTATTATTTGATGTTTCTTAATATAGAACGCATGCTAGCAAAGTAATGTTCAAACTCCTTCAAGCTAGGTTTCATTAGTATGTGAAAGGAGGACTTCCAGATGTAAGAACTGGATTTAGAAAAGGCAGAAGAACCATAAATCAAATTGCCACAACTGTTGGATCACAGCAAAAGCAAGAGAATTACGGAAAAAATATCTACTTCTGCTTCATTGACTGTGCTGAAGTCTTTGCGTGGATCACAACAAACTGGAAAATTTGTAAAGAGATGGGGATACCAGACCACCTTGTCTCTCTCTTGAGAAACCTGTATGCAGGTTAAGAAGCAACAGTTAAAACTGGACATGGAACAACAGACTGGTTGAAAATTAGGAAAGGAGTACTTCAAGGCTGTATATTGTCACCTTGCTTATTTAATCTATATGCAGAGTACATCATGAGAAATGCTGGACTGAATGAAGCACAAGCTGGAATAAAGATCGCTAGGAGAGAAATCAATAACCTCAGATATTCAGAAAATACCACTTTAATGGCAGAAAGCAAAAGGAGCTAAAGAACCTCTTGATGAAGGTGAAAGGAGAATATAAAAGAAGGCTTAAAGCTCAGTACTCAAAAACTAAGATCATGGCATCTGGTCCCATCATTTCATGGCAAATAGAAGGGGGAAAAGTGGAAACAGTGACAGATTTTCTTTACTTGGGCTCCAAAATCACTACAGACAGTGACTTCAACCACAAAATTTAAAGATGCTTGCTCCTTGAAAGAAAAGCTATGACAAACCTAGACAGTGCATTAAAAAGGAGAGATATCACTCCGTTGACAAAAGGTTCATCTGGTCAAGACTTGTTTTTCCAGTAGTCATGTATGGATGTGAGAGTTGGATCATAAAGAAAGCTGAGCACCAAAGAATCGATGCTTTCAAACTGTGGTGCTAAAGAAGAATTTTGGGAGTCCCTTGGACTGTAAGGAGATCAAACCAGTCAATCCTAAAAGAAATCAATCCTGAATTTTCATTGGAAGGACTGATGATGAAGCTGAAGCTCCAGTACTTTGACCCCCTAATAGGAAAAGCTGACTCACTGGAAAATACCCTGATGCTGGGAAAGGTTGACGGCAGAAGGAGAAGGGGGCAGCAGAGGTTGAGATAGTTGGATGGCATCACTGACTCAATGGACATGAGTTTTAGCAAACTCTGGGAGATAATGAAAGACAAGGAAGCCCAGTGTGCTTGGTCCATGGGGTCCCAAAGAGAACATGACTTAACAGCTGAACATTGAGCAACAATATAAGCTAATGGCAACCCACTCCAGTGTTCTTGCCTGGAGAATCCCAGGGACGGGGGAGCCTGGTGGGCTGCCGTCTATGGCTCGCACAGAGTCGGACACGACTGAAGTGACTTAGCAGCAGAAGCATAGGCTACCCTTTAGTGGAGCCTACCTCAAACATGCATGAAATTATCTGGCAAGCTTAGAAAACTGTATTAAGAGGCATTCCCAGTGGCTCGGTCCATAAAGAACCAGCTGGCAACGCAGAAGACACAGGTTTGATCCCTGGGTCAGGAAGATTCCCTGGAGAAGGAAATGGCAACCCACTCCAGTATTCTTGTCTAGAAAAATCTCATGGACAGAGGAGCCTACAATGCTTCCAGACTGTGGTGCTAGAGAGGACTTTTGAGAGTCCCCTGGACTTCAAGGAGATCAAACCAGTCCAGGACCCCATGGACTGCAGCACATCAGGCTTCCCTGTCTTTCACTATTGTGAGCTACAATCCATGGGATCACAAAGAGTTGGACATGACTTATCAACTAAACAGAAAACTCTATCATCTTAAAACAAAATGTGTAGTGTTTACATCATAAATAGAAATAGTCAAGTATCAAGTAATATGAAAGACATAAAACAAATAAGGAAAATGAAACTCAATAGATAAAGCAGAGAAAGGGAGAAACACTTAAAATAAATTAAAATTAATATTCCCAGAGAGATAGGAGATACTACTTCCAATAGAGGGGAGCGTGGAAAAAGGGTGGCAGGAGAAAAGGAAGAGGAGGAAGGGAAAGTGAGGGGGAGGAAGGAGGAGGAGGGAAAAAGAGGAGGGAAAAGAAGATTCTTGGAGTAAGAAATTCTGGATATTAGGTACATAACAGGTAATTTAAAACAAAAACTTAAATAGAAGAATGGAGTTGGACGATAACACAAAAGTATGGTCAATAGGAGCCATAAAATTTTAAGGAACTAAATCTAATATNGATAGAGGGGAGCGTGGAAAAAGGGTGGCAGGAGAAAAGGAAGAGGAGGAAGGGAAAGTGAGGGGGAGGAAGGAGGAGGAGGGAAAAAGAGGAGGGAAAAGAAGATTCTTGGAGTAAGAAATTCTGGATATTAGGTACATAACAGGTAATTTAAAACAAAAACTTAAATAGAAGAATGGAGTTGGACGATAACACAAAAGTATGGTCAATAGGAGCCATAAAATTTTAAGGAACTAAATCTAATATTTGATAGAGAAGTATAGAAAGAAGAAATAAATTAATAAATTAATACTCTAGTAAGTACCAGATATTAAAAAGTTTTTATTTTAAATATATGCCAATACCAATGAATCACAAAAGATCTTAACAAGTATTCAACTTTAGGGAGAAAAGTAACCTATTAACTTCCAAAGATAGAGAAAAGAAGTCAGATCCAAAGTATCCGGGATCTGAATGACATTGAACATCTCAGCTGCAACAACCGAAATTAGAAGCAAACGGAGCAGTGCCTTCAAATTCCGAGAGAGGATGCTTTTCCGCACAATGTGCTCAATGGACCTGAATGAGGACTCACGTGTGACAACGGAATAACGTAGGGTCTCAAATAAGTTGCTTCTAATGTATCCCTTTTCCTGGGAAAACTCTAGAAGATGGGCTCCTTCAAAGTAAGAAAACCAAGGAAAAAGAATGCACAGAAACCAGGAAATAGGAGCTCTGAAATAGGATAAAGTGAACAGACTTGGAAATTAACCAGTCCAGGTTGGAGCAGGAATCCAGAGAGATCCTGAAAGAACATTTCCAGGTGGTGGCGGGGTCGGGGGATCCCTGTTCATCACCAACTCATGAGCTTGCACAGACTCATGTCTATCAAGTTGGTGATGTCATCCAACCTTCTCATCCTCTGGTGTCCCCTTCTCCTCCTGCCTGTAATCTTTCCCAGCATCAGAGTCTTTTCTAATGAGTCAGTTATACATATCAGGTGGCCAAAGTATTGGAGCTTCAGCTTCAGCATCAGTCCTTCCAATGACTATTCAATGAATAAAATGAATAAAATGTCTATATTACCCAAAATAATCCACAGACTTAGTGCAATCCCTTTCAAAATAACCATAGCAATTCTGGGGCTTCCTTGGTAGCTCAGTCAGTAAAGAATCTGCCAGCAGTGCAGAAGACCCAGGTTCAATCCCTGGGTCAGGAAGATCCCCTGGAGAAAAAAATGTCAACCCACTCCAGTATTTTTACCTGGAAAATCCTATGGACAGAGAAGCCCAGCAGGCTACAGTCCATGGGGTCACAATAGTCGGACATGACTTAGAAACTAAACCACACCCGTAACATTTTTTATAGCAAAAGTCTCTAAGTCGTATCTGACTCTTTGCGACCCCATGGAGTATACAGTCCATGGAATTCTCCAGGCCAGAATATTGGAGTGGGTAGCCATTACCCTCTCCAGGGGATCAACTCAGGGGTCGAGCCCAGGTCTCCCACATTGCAGGCAGATTCTTTACCAGCTGAGCCACAAGGGAAGCCCAAGAATACTGAAGTGGGTAGCCTATCCCTTCTCCGGCAGATCTTCCTGACCCAGGAATCAAACCAGGGTCTCCTGCATTGCAGGCAGATTCTTTACCAACTGAGCTATCAGGGAAGACCCTTTTTTTTTATTTTCCATAAACATTTTTTATAGAACCAGAACAAATATTCCTAGAATGTATATGGAACCATAAAATACCCTGAATTACTAAAACAATCTTGAGAAAACACAACAAAACTGGAGGTATGACGCTCCTGACTTCAGACTACACTACAAAGTCACAGTAACCAAAACAGCATGATACTGCTACAAAAACAGACATACAGATCAATGTAACAGAATAGAGAGCCCAGAGGAAAACATGCAGTACTTATGGCTAATTACACTATGACAAAGGAGACAAGAACACACAATGAGGAAAAAACAGTCTCTTCAACAAGTGATACAGGGAAAGCTGGATAGCTATACGTAAAATGATGAAACTAAAACATATTACTACACCAGATATAGAAATAAGCTTGGAAAATGGATTAAAAGCTTGGAAAATCCATTTAAAATGGATTAAAGACCTAAATGCAAGACTGGAAACCATAAAATTCTCAGAAGAGAACATAGGCAGAATATTCTTTTACAAAAATTTCAATTTTATTTTTTAGATCTGTCTCCTAAGGTAAAGAAAGCAAAAATGAAGTAAAAAACAAAAGCAAATCAAGCAAACAAATAAGAAACAAGTGGAACCTAATTAAACTTAAAAGCTTTTGCATAGTAAAGAAAACATTGACAAAAGGAAAAAATAACCTACTGAATGGGAGAAAATATTCACTATTGATTTGACTGATGAATGGTTAATATCCAAAATATATAAACAGCTCATATGACTCAAAACCAAAAACCAAAAAAACCTGTTCAAATAATGTGCAGAAGATTTGGATAGATGTTTTTCCAAAGAAGATACACAGGTGACCAACAGGCACATGAAAAGATGCTCAACATCACTAATCATCCGAGAAATGCAAATCAAGACCACAATGAGATATCATCTCATATCTTTCAAAATGGGCTGCCATTAAAAAGACTATAGATAGTAAGTGTTGGCAAAAATGTGGGGAAAAGGGATCCTTTGTACACCGTTGATGAGAACATAAATTGGTGCATCTATAATGGAAAACAGTTCAGAGGTTCCTCAAAATCCTAAAAATAAAACTACCATATGATTCAGCAATTCCACTGCTGGTTATATATTCAAAGAAAATAAAAACATTAGTTCAAATACATACTTGCTCCCCAAGGTTCTTAGTAGCAGTATTTACAGAAGACAAGATATGGAAGTAACCATAAATGTCCAGTAACACACAAACAAATCAAGGATATATAGTAGATTTATACATGGAATATTAGTAAGCCTTTAAAAAGAATAAAATTCTGTCACTTGCAACAACAGGGATGGAGCCGGGGATATCATGTTTAGTGAAGCAAGTTAGACAGAGAAAGATGAATACCTCACTTATATATGGGATCTGGAAAAAGGAACAGAAGAATGTATATAACAAAGCGGAAACAGACTCACAGACATAGAGAACAAAGGCGTGGTTACCAGTGGGCACAGGGAAGGGGGAAAGAGCAACACAGGGATGTGGGTTAAGAGTTACAAACTACTGTGTGTAAAAGAAATAAGCAACAGGCTATATCATACAGCACAGAGAAATAGCCATTATTTTGCAATAACTTTAAATGGAGTATAATCTATGAAAATATTGAATTACTATGTTGTACATCTGGAACTAATATAATTTTTTAATCAACTATACAGGGCACAGGGAAGGGGGAAAGAGCAACACAGGGATGTGGGTTAAGAGTTACAAACTACTGTGTGTAAAAGAAATAAGCAACAGGCTATATCATACAGCACAGAGAAATAGCCATTATTTTGCAATAACTTTAAATGGAGTATAATCTATGAAAATATTGAATTACTATGTTGTACATCTGGAACTAATATAATTTTTTAATCAACTATACTTCAATTTAAAATATAGATTGAAAGTAAACGAAAAGATAGTGTGCCAATAAGGATACCTTGGTGAAATTATTGCACACATTCAACTGTTAATGCTACTGTAGTAAGATATTTTTGGAAAGTAACATTTCAGTGTGAATCAACAACTTCAAAATGCATATTCTAAATTGACTCTGTAATCCTACTTCTGGGAATATAACCTATGTAAATAATCTTAATAAATGAAAATGTTGCATACACGAAGATAATCTATTGTAGCATTATTTGCAATAGTGAATAATTGAAAACAATTTAAACAGAATAGGAATGGTTAAATAATGACAATATCCTGTAGTAAAATGATAAATATGAACCTTATTTTTCAACACAGAAAATGTTTATTATATAATTTTACATTAAACAATGAAATGCACTTGTACCATGCTTTAAATTATATAAAATTATGTTTTGAATGGACAAGTTCTGAGCATAAATAAATAAAATAGCTGTTGTTTACTGGAGTGGTAGGATTTTGTGTGTTTTTAGCTTTCTCTTGTGTAAAGCTTCTTTAGTGTTATTTTGCTACATGCACAAATTTAAAATAATTCTTTCAGAGAAAGATCTTTAAGATGCTACCAAGAATTGAATTACAAAGCTGATAGGTTCTCCCTTCATGGAATCCACCTAGGATGTGTTACAGATATACTTGGCTATAGATGTAAAATCTCATTTTTCTCTTCTTAACTTGGAAATTTCAAGATTAAACCAGAAGATCCAGTAAAAGGATGTTTGGATGATTTTGCTCCAAATGTCACCTTCTAGTTAGACCCACTGCTGGGTAGAAGTTCATCCTCCCGTTGCCAAACAACTGTTAGTTCAAATAAAGAATCAAATTTTCAAAGACAATTGTTCCATGACCAGTTGTGGTTTGTATCAGCTACAGAACCACACTGCCTTTTGCTTTCTTTGTCCACAAGGGTATTTTGTTGTTGTAGTAGCACAGACCTCCATCTTTTCTAAATTTCCAACAGGAAAAGTAAGCATCAGAGACACTTTTAAGTACATTCATTTAGATGAAGGACCACCTGACCAAGAGCTTGGGAGGAAACTGGGATGATAGAAAGATGGTATCTTTCCAGGTAGACAGTTCAATCCAGTCGCTCAGTCATGTCTGACTCTTTGTAGCCCCATGGACTGCAGCATCGCCAGGTAGACAAGTTTCAGCTTATTTAAGGATAGGACTGTGGGTAAGTCAGGCAGTCCTTCGGGTCTTGGCCTCTGATCTCATCTGAAAAATTTGGAAACTAACACCTACCTTATATGACTCATGAAGAGTCGATGAGATAATGTCTGTAATGCTTTCAGCCCAATATCACCCACAAAGGACCTTTTCCTTCAGTTCAGCAAACATTTATTGAGCACATACTATCATACAGGTTAACTGTGAAATGGCCTGGTGGCTCAGACGGTAAAGAGTCTGCCTGCAATTCAGGAGACCCAAGTTCTATCCCTGGGTCAGGAAGATCCCTGGAGAAGGAAATGACTACCCACTCCAATATTCTTGCCAGGAGAATTTCACAGACAGAGGAGCCTGGTGGGCTACAGTCCATGGGGTCACAAAGGGTCAGATACAACTGAGCGACTAACACGCTTACTTTTTTTTTTTTTTTTTTTTTTTAACCATCATCCAGGCTAACTGGGAAATGCACAGCACTGATGCTGAGCCAACCAAGTAAAGACACACAGATGGCTTTGTGTTCATGACAAAATTGTGATCTCTGTTCGTAGCTACCTGGCAGCTAAAAGGCCAGTGAAAACCATCCTGACCCTCTGAAGACTATTATAGAGCATTGGGTGATGATTGCATGACAAGTCAGGGAAAAGAGTTTCAGAGGCTCTATCCCTTAATCCAGTGAACAAGTCACACTCTGCAAATGGGAAAACAGCAGCATTGACAGCGGCAAACTCGGCAATTAGCAAAAGACAAACAACTAAACCGAGGCCTCATTGCCCTGGCTTTGTCCCCCTTCAAGGACTCATTCTTTCAGCTGTGACTCTAGTTCTGGTCGGAACACTCTGTCCGATGGGCCAAAAGAACACTTTCCTCTCCAAGTCTCTTTGTATTGTGTAGATAATTAAGATATTTTGTGAATCACCAATCAGTCTTGCGGGAAGAGGACAATAAAGGGCTGAGGAATTCCGGTTGTGATCTTTTCCCTCCACAGATTCGATGTGTGATTTGGGGCAAATAGCTGAAGTTTTCTGAGTCTTCACGTCTTTGAATGGTTTTATCAGCTCTACCACGTTTCTCTTAATAAATAATTCCACAAGCTAGAAAGGAGGAAAGAAAATGTTGCAGGGAGTCTTGTGAGCCTGGAGGGAAAAAGATGCTACTGAATTTGTAATCCAGCATATCTTGCACCAAGGCGGTCTCTACATGTGTCCTGTCTTCTGTACTATGCTAAATCCATGTATATAAAACACATTTATATTGCAAATAAAATTTGCTGTTTTACCAACACTTCAGACTCAGCACTGTTGTGTTCTAGGTCTCTTTTCCCATAGTGCGGAAAACGTCTGTTCCTTTTCTGACTTCCTGTCTGTTGCGGGAACTTTAATCCCTGGAGCCATTTCCTATTCATTTTGCTTGACAGCCGCTTGTGTTATGTATATATGTATATATGGCCCCTTTTACACCCCTGAGTGTGCACCCTACACAAGGTCTCGTACAGTCTGCACTTTCCCCTCTCCAACCTACGATAGCAGAATCTTCCTTAATGCCTATTCTATCTTGATTCTCTTCTGATATAAAGATTCAGGTCACTCCTTATTTCCTCCCATGTCAAGTCTAATTTCCCCTACCTGGCCTTTAAGGATCTCTGCAATTATGTCATTGCTCACCTGGACACCCTTTCTTTTTTCAGAGTAATCTTTGTCCTGTTTCACGAGATCTTTTGGTCTAGTTCATTACAGTATCCGGAAAGCCCTTAGCGGCTTTCTGTGTCATTTCTTTCTTTAAATACTGCTAGTTCTGAGGACTCAGTTTGTGTTCCTCTTGTCTCTTAGGGACACTTTCTTCTCACAGGGAACAACAGTTGGACAATGTTTATAGATGCATGTTCTCTGATCCATAACTTCTCCATCCTTTCTGCAATTATTTCTTTGTTATGACTTCTGAAAATGATGTGAGCAGATCTCTTTTTTGTTTGTGTTGATAGAGCTATAAAATCAACTCTCATGACAAATTGGAAAAATTAATCTTCTTTATTTTGTCTAAAACACCTGCAGTGTTCCTCTCAAGCTGCCACCTGGCAGAACAGAAGAAAAAATAATTTTCGGGGCCTCAGAAAGCTAAATTTCCAGGCCTCAAACCCGAAACTTTCCAGATGTCAGAATGGCTGTGATGCTGCTTATTATACAAGCAGTTTAAGGAAAACAGACGAGGGCAGGGATCTCCAGTATTCCCTCTCTCCATAATGTCTCCCTGATCTAATGTATCTGTTCATTGCAAGACAAATAGAAGCATAAAGGAACACATGGCCATCTTGCTTTCTCCATTGTGACCCATTCTCCATGTCCTCCCATATTCAGAGGCCTGATGAGTTGACTTTGTTTTCCTATATTTGGACATTTATACATTCTATATATGTGTATATATATGTGTGTGTTATACATTACACATATATATTATATATTATATGTATACTACATATAATATACATTACACATATATGTATATTATATACATATTATATGCATATATTATATACAATATATACCTGTATAATTATATGCATTTATAAAATACATATGTGTTTATAATATATATAAAATATAAAACATATACTTTATATATAATGTATATATACATTATATATGCATAATTATGTGTGTATTATACATGTATATTACGTGTATTGCATATATATCACACATACATATATACATATTATATTTATGTATATTATACATTGTGTATATACATATTAATACATATTATATATATTGTGTGTATTTTACACACATATATATGCACATAATACATATATATGTATTATATATATGTGTTATACATGAATGTCCAGCATCTTTGAACAGCATTGTTTTCATTTTCTCTCCATATCTCACTCTCCATCCCTAAAGCAGATGCCAGGCTTGGTTTTCCAGTTTTCTCTGTATCAAGGGCAGAACCATGACCTAAGCTCCTGATCAGATGTACCACCAGCATGAGACCTGGATTCAGAAGAAAGCATGGAGAAGGAAGTGCTTTCTGCCATGTGTCTCCTAGTGAGCGTGGCGAGCACAGCAGATGGACAGACGCACAGAGGTCTTGGGCACACAGCTGAGCGCCTCTGCTCTGTGGTAGGGGATAGCTGTGCCCTCCAGTGGTATATTTTATCAATCTTTTCCCTTTCCTAAAGGTGCTACTCTGAGCTTGTTTTTCTGGCCTTTCTGGAAACTCCACGAACTATTTAGTACTCTTTAGTAATTCTGCTTCAAATAGCCAGAATATGTTCACTCTAATATACCACCCTTCTATCCCCACATACACATTGACCTTCTTGCCCCAGACACTATTACCTACAATTTTGGAGTCCACATTGATCTTTGATATATGCTAACTAACAGCTTACAAATATCTGGCTTTAAAGGCAGTCTTGTTCATGGAGTCAGGTTTCCATTCTCTCCTGCCATTATCTCAGAATATTTGCAAGGGGAAAGCACTTTTAGAATAATATCAAAATGTATCATTTTAATGATTTCTGGAAAGGCCAAATTAATCTTTTTTCCTTGATGTTCCTGTTTCTATGGGGATTGCCTGATGAATTCACTGGCACAGGAAGTCATGTCCTGGAGACTACAGGCCCTTTGCATGTCAGAGGAATACTAGACTGGGAGAAAACCTCTCCTCCTTTGGGGCATTTCTCCGTATCAGCTCTCGAGCCTTGCTCTATCTCATCCTTGCACTTTTGCTTCTATTGACTGCCCTGCAGCCCTGGCCAGGAAAATCCATCCAAGTTCCTGATGATGCTTTCCAAAGCATATGTCCTTCCCAGTGAAATACCACCACATTCCCTTATATCTTCCCTGGGTGACTTTAATTCCCATTGACTTCCCTATGTTTTGTATTCATTTAGCACTTAGAGTTGGTGCTGCACAGTTTAGCTCTTAATCATTGTGATATGTGTCGTCAATTTGGAGGAATAAATCTTTAGAGAGAATACTCTGAGAAGTGCAGCTGCCCAATCTAGAATTCAGAATTTTTAAGTTTTTTTTTTTTTTAATTGAGCTACAATTGATTTACAATGTTGTGTCAGATTCTGGTACACAACAAAGTGACTCAGCCATGGAGAGATGGATAGATGGATAGATGGATTCTTAATCCTCTTTTCCATTGTGGTTTATCAAGATACTGACCATAGTTCCCTACACTACACAATAGGACTCTTTCATTTATCCATTCCATATATAATAGTTCATATCTGCTAGTCCCTAGAACTCAGAATCTTGATTGTGACAGAGTTAATTAAGCCAACTCTTTATGCATCATAATAGAAATAATACAAAGGGACTTGTTTCTTTATCTAAGAACTCTAGGCTTGTATATCTCTACCTTGAGGCCAAAGTCAGTAAAATGTAAAAAGCAGAAATGTTCAAAGAAGAAACAGTATGCAGGCGCTTTTGCTGATGACTCCAGAAGCATTTCAGAATACATTTAATGCCTCAGAATCTTTATTTAAATTTGGGTGATCTTTGTGTTGTAGATATGCTTGAGTGGCAGTTAATAGAGAACTCCAAATAGCCGAGTTTACTATTTGATTGTTTTGACAGTTCTGGGTCCTCATCGCACAAAGAACAAGGTAATCACCAGCCCCTTCTCTGTAGTAACAGGAATGGCCTTCAATTGTTATTCCAGAAGCACGGCTGGACTTTCCCACAGAGTATCAAGGTATTGGGAATCACATGTCTTTTTCCCTAGACTGGCCCATCAAGCCAAGATGAAAAACAATCAGTTTTCAATTTTCTGTTCTTGTTTGTTTTCTGCCCAGCATACACAGAAAAGGCACTTAAACAAACTTTTGGATTATGTTTTCAAGGGCATCTTTCTATTTCTGCCTGCAAAGCATTTGGGAGCCAGTTGTTCCTGGGCCCCAGGAGCCCATTTTTATTATTTAAATGTGGGTGTCTTCACAGCAAAACAACCTCAAACATTCAACCCTAGCCCCTCAACCCACCACCATTTGCTAAATGAAGCAAAACACCATAATGGTCTTAATGATGTGGATTTATCTCTTAACTGTTGTTTTGAGATCACAACAAATCATTAAAATCATTAAATCTTCTGGCTAAATTAGAGTACAGATCTTCTGGAGTGCAGGGCCAATGTGGTTTCTTCCATAACATTCTCCCTCTACCCCTCTTCACATCCCATAACCTCATCACTATTCTTCTCAGATTTCTTCCATGTGGAAAGAATTGGCTTCATATATTCAAAGTTACACTTTTAAACAGCTTTGTTACCTCCCTGCATGCCCATTCCTCCCCCGTCCCCCAGAGCTACTGCCCTAAGAAATGTAGGCAGCAGAGAGCTGAGCGAAGGGGTTTAATCAGTGCTGACTCTGGGATACAGCACAGCAAAGGGTAGCAGAGGAAAGGAAACAGCCAGCTTGCCTGTGGTCCAACAAAGGTGGAGGATGTATCACAGACGCCACTGTCAGAAGTGAACGAGGGTAGAATTGGGACTCACTCTGTTTCTTCTTAGGCCTGTCCCTTACTCTCTGCCCAGCCCATGCAGTCCCACAAAAATGGCTGTAGGGACGCAGGTCCTCAGTTTCTGACCCAGGAAACGTGGGAGCAAGAAAACCATGAAACCTGAAAAACAAGGCTCAGGAAATGGATGGGGTCTCTCAAGCCTATATATCCTGAAGTTTATACATGCCCATTTTACTAGAAGATCTTTATCTGGTACTCGAGAAGATTTGGGACAATATTCACTCATTTCTAGGCAAGAAGAACAAAGGAATATGTATAATGCAGTGAAGAACTGGTTTAAGAAATTCAGTGCCTGATAAGGATAGTGAGTTAAAAAGGATTTAGGTTAAACTCAGCTGGATGAAGTGATTCAAGCTTAGCTTACACTAACTGCTGAGCTAAGTTACTGTAACACATAGATCAGTGCTGGTCAGCCACAAGGAAATGTCCCATTAAAGACTGTATCTACAGGATACAGGATGCTTGGGGCTGGTGCATGGGGATGATCCAGAGAGATGATATGGGGTGGGAGGATTGGGAGCTCATATATACCCGTGGCAGATTCATGTCAATGTATGGCAAAACCAATACAGTAAAGTAAAATAAAATAAAAATAAAATTAAAAAAAAGAGACTGTATCTAACAATCTCCTTGGGGCCCTAGGGTTTTCTAAGCTAAACCCACTTTACAGAGAGGTTAATTTTGCATCTAGTAATCAATGTGCTCTCTGTATAGTCAAAGCTCATCTGTTACAAAGCAGGGACAACCAAATTTCTGAAAATTCTATAGCTTGAGTTTAGATGCCAAGGTTATGTGTGAAATCTAAGTGTATGATTTACTCTTAGGATGAAAAAGTTGGCTTAAAACTCAACATTCAAAAAACTAAGATCATGCCATCCAGTCCCATCCCTTCATAGCAAATAGATGGGGGAACAATGGAAACAGTTAGAGATTTATTTTGGGGGGCTCCAAAATTACTGCAGATGGTGACTGCAGCCATGAAATTAAAAGAAGCTTGCTCCTTAGAAGAAAAGCTATGACAAATCTAGACAGAATATTGAAAAGCAGAGACATCACTTTGCTGAGAAAGGTCTGAAAAGCTATAGTTTTTCTAGTAATCATGTATGGATGTGAGAGCTGGGCTATAAAGAAAGCTGAGCATCGAAGAAACCATGCTTTTGAACTGTGGTGTTGGAGACGACTCCTGAGAGTCCCTTGGACTGCAAGGAGATCCAACCAGTCCATTCTGAAGGAGATCAGTTCTGAATATTCATTGGAAGGACTGATGTTGAAGCTGAAACTCCAGTACTTTCGGCCACCTGATGCAAAGAACTGACTCATTGGAAAAGACCCTGATGCTGGGAAAGATTGAAAGCAGGAAGAGAAGGAGATGACAGAGGATGAGATGGTTGTATGGCATCACCGACTCAACAGATATGAGACTGGGTAAGCTCTGGGAGTTGGTGACGGACAAGGAGGCCTGGCATGCTGCAGTCCCTGGGGTTACAAAGAGTTGGACACAACTGAATGACTGAACTGACCTGAGTGAGGTACTTTTGCTGGGGATGTTGTCCTGGCCAACACTAAATGGGAAACTCCTTGTCCCGTGCAGAATGATTACGCTCAATCTGTGCTTGTAAGGATGGTGAATTAGAAAGAGTCAAAAAGGGGGAAAAATCAGCCTACTGGAGTGGTGAGAAACTCTTAACTCCCTTCCACGGTTGGCAGTTTTACCCATCTCTTCTCCAATGGGCTTCCAGAAGAACTGGAGTGGACATTAAAGTTCCCTTGTGTGTTAATTACATTCTGTGAGCTCAAGTGTGTGTGTGTGTAAAAGTTCATTTATATCTAAATAGAAGAATCTGCTTTGAGCTGTATCTTCGGTACTGGAAAATTACTCTTTTATCAGGCAAATTCAAGGGCCGAATGAAGGACAACAGAATATAAATTCAATGACCTTCTGTAGACAGGCAAAGTCAAGGGGATGAGAGGCCGTGAGCTGGGCAAAAGGAATATGTGTCTCCCCAAAGCTGCTGCTTGCAGGAGAGAGAAGCCTAAGGTGAACGTAAAGGGCATTGGTTTCCCACTTCAGAGCAGTCCTTCATGCAGCCTCAGAGAGAGGGAGGTCTGTGTTTGGCACATCCATCTGAGTTCGTTTCTCTGGGCAACCTGGGAGCACTTGCTTCAGACCCATCTCTGTGGGCAAGTCTCACACCACATGGCCCTGCTACGTCACTACAGATCTCCGATTGTCTTTGTTGTGCTTTTTCTCAGTTCCGGAAATTGTGAGAAAGAGAATGAGGCGGAGAGGACTGGGGGAGGGCAGGAAATACATTTAAGGGTAAGCGTCCCGGGTGGCCCTTGTGTGTTGGCTGTTCCAAGCCTGCCCGTCCGCGCCACGCCATCCCTATCACGCCATCCTCATCACGCCATCCCTTGTTATTTTCTTGGCGAGCCTGAGCACTCGGAGGCGGTCACCCTTGTACAGTGAGGCTGAAGCAGCCGAGAGAGGCAGCTGGCGGGCAGTGTTTACAGCCCAGTCATTGCACCGGGGCTGCCACATGACCCCAGCTGCAGCTCTCGGGGGTGGGCACAGAATCCCTCAGCAGATGTCCTCCTTTGCTCCAGAGCCTCTTCCGGGCCAGCCCAGGTTAGTGTCTGCCTCACTGCCTCACCATACCCCCACCAAGAGCCGCGGTAAAGGAAAGCATCAGTGGTGGGGGGAGGGAAGGGCGCACACAGAGTGCTTTCACAAGCTTTCCCTTGATTCCTCCTCTCGCCAGTTCTGCGAAGCATTATGATCTGCCATTTACAGCCAAGGAAACTCAGGCAGAAAGTGGTTAACGGACTGGTAGGACATCATGAAAGTGAAAGTGAAAATGAAGTCACTCGGTCCTGTCCTCGTTGCAACCCCATGTACTATAGCCTACCAGGCTCCTCCATCCGTAGGACTTTCCAGGCAAGAATACTGGAGTGTGTTGCCATTTGATAGGAGATCATAGAGATGGTAAAATGCACAGTTGGCATTTAATTCCCAGACTCACCCAGCTCTAATGGTGGGAATTGGCCACCGACACAGCTGACTGGCCTGGTTGAGCTTGTTAAGATAAAGGACAAATTGTCCAGGGTACTGGCTGACTTCTCAGGACAAGCTGGACGAATAGGAGGGCCAGCTGCCTCAGACACACACACATGCACACACAAACATAGTTACACTCCCTGCTCTGCTTTTTTGTTTTTTTCCAATCTTGCTCTCTCTGAGATCACCTAACATCTAGTCTTGTGTCTACACATCCTCTGGGCCTCTGTGACTCTCTCTCCTTGAGATGTACAGGCCACCAGTTATAGTTGTAATCATAGGTCCTTAACTGAAGAATTATTCAGCTGGCAGGTATGACTTTGGGTATTACATCTTTCCCTATCTTTTTTGTTTGTTTGTTTGTCTGGGACAACAAAAGCAGGTCAGGCACTCAGACCTGGTTCACATTCTGGGAAGTGGATTGTGGTCCCAGCCGGCATCTCTCTGCCTCCATTATAAGGCCATCTTGCACTGAAGTTTTTTGTTTAGGCTTGGTGCAGAGCTGGGCATGTAGGAAGAGCTTATCTGATGTTTCTATGAGAAACATCTTTTCAAAATATCCACTTTTATTATATCACTCTTCTGATAAAAAACTTACAATGGCTTCCGGTCTGCTGCCACAAGGCCAGGCACACAGGGCCCCCATTCCAGCCTCTGTCGAGCATAGAAAAGAAGGGGCATTTCATTTATACCTAGTCATCTTCCAAGGGACTCCTCTGGCTGAAGTCCCTCTCTGCTCTTTCCCAACTACAGGCTTAAATGCCAGCTCTTCCGAGCAGCTGTGCCTCGCTAGTCATTCCAGCCATCTGGAGCTTTCTTCTTGAGTTCAAGTTTCTGTGTCTGAACACGTCTAGGCGTGTGACCACAGTCTCTTTATTTATTTATTTATTTTTTAAATTTTTTTTATTTTTTTGTATTTATTTATTTTTTTACACGAACTCCCAAACTTCCTGGCTAATGTCTTACAAATTGTAAATCCATCAAGTACCAAGATCACATAGCAAATACTTTCTGTATTACTCAGAGTGCTAGCCTGATGTTAGGAATATAATAAGGATTTTAAAAAAATACTTAAATTAAATGAAAATTCTATTTTAGTCAGAGCTTACACAGGATGTTATTTATCACTCTTAAATGTATGAACCCCTTGTAGAGAAGACACGTTTCTCATAAACCTCCAATATTTATTTTTATTGCGTCACTTAAGCATGTAAACATAAAACTAAGTATCAACTCCTAATAAACACTTCAGGCTCTTAAATCACTATGAAACCCAAACAGATTTATAAAGTTAATATAAATAATAGTATAAACACTGTAAAGTTTAAATTAACAGTGTAAGTTTATTGTGATGTATGATGTTTGCTAAAAGCAAATCACATCAACATCAATGATATGGAATTGCTCTGACCTATGTTCTTCGCCCACTCCAGTGTTCTTTTCTGGAGAATCCCATGGACAGAGGAGCCTGGCATGCTAAGTCCATGGGGTCACAAGAGTCAGACACGACTTAGTAACTAAACCTCCACCACCACCACATTCTTTGGAGATCTTGAGCTTGGCATGATTCATTTCTTACATCACTCTCCTGTGTTCAGTACATAATACAGCAAAACCTTTATTTCTTCTGCATGGTTTCAGGTCAGAGGGGATTTTTTTAGCCAAATGGTACTGTTATTTTTAAGTCTGTTTTCTTCCCCCTACCTGAGACAAGGTCATGATGTGCTGAAACAATGTGCCAGGGTTTGGGTTTGGGTAATCACCCACAGGGTCTAGATAAAAAATTCAGATTAAAATAATTTATAAGAAAGCCTTTGGACCATCTATAGAATTTTTCTGTAGATACCTTGTTGAGTAACACTGTCTAATGGGAGAAGAATTATTTAAAGCAGAAAAAAAAAATGGAATTATTCTTTCCTTTCCATGGAAGGCTGTAGGCTAGAGATGCATCATCTTATTTGTTTCTGTTGCTAAAGATATTACTTTAAAATTGTTACTAAAATTTGTCTTACAGACACAAAGTGACATATTTATCACAGAAAATTTAAAAGTTATTTATAAGTTTTTTCAAGAAAAAAACCCTGAAAACCTCAGAATGCACCTTGCAGAGATAACCACTGATATCCCTGTGACAGTAATACTTCTTCTATTGCTGCTAGTAACATTAGCAATAGCCACAAATGGATAACTACCTGCCAGCCAATATTCAAAGCATTTTGTATATTAATTTATTTGCAAAAAAAACCTTACGGCATAGGTACTAGCAGTATTCCTATTTTATAGTGAACTGAGCCCTAAAGAGAATGGGAGAAGAATTATTTAAAGCAGAAAAAAAAAATGGAATTATTCTTTCCTTTCCATGGAAGGCTGTAGGCTAGAGATGCATCATCTTATTTGTTTCTGTTGCTAAAGATATTACTTTAAAATTGTTACTAAAATTTGTCTTACAGACACAAAGTGACATATTTATCACAGAAAATTTAAAAGTTATTTATAAGTTTTTTCAAGAAAAAAACCCTGAAAACCTCAGAATGCACCTTGCAGAGATAACCACTGATATCCCTGTGACAGTAATACTTCTTCTATTGCTGCTAGTAACATTAACAATAGCCACAAATGGATAACTACCTGCCAGCCAATATTCAAAGCATTTTGTATATTAATTTATTTGCAAAAAAAACCTTACGGCATAGGTACTAGCAGTATTCCTATTTTATAGTGAACTGAGCCCTAAAGAGTGTTGACTGGAAAAGAAAAGCACAACCCAAAAGCTGTGAATTATGTTTTACTCAGTGGATCAATTGAGGATTTAAGCCCAAAGGCAGCCACTCAGACAGCTCTGAGAGAGGGACCGTTCCAAAGAGGTAAGGGAGGATCCAGGATATATAGGAAATTTTGCAACCAAAACCAGGTAGTTAGAGCATCAAAAGTTTCTTAAAGAAAAACCAGATATCTCAGTTAATGAATTTTCGATATTTCATAATTATGAAATATTTTCACAATTCTAGGGGAAAATGCAAGAGTCTGGGCTCACTGAAATTATTCCTCTGATATTTAGAACAACTATCCTGGTTTTTCCATCCTGAAACCTCTCAGAATACACAGTTGGGGCAGCTGCAATGGCTGAAGATTTGATGGCTGAAATAGTCTTTCTTTACTGACAAGAATTTAAGTAACGTTCAAGCATATAATTACTCTAAGTTGTAGAGCAAGTTTCTAACTGAGGCAGAATAAAACAATATCCAAGTAAAGCAAATTAAGTAAAATATAGGATCACTTATTTTTCTTACATATACATTAAACATATTTTTGTGTTGATACCAATAATTGTATGGATATCAGAAGAGTATGTTCCATTATAAAAATAGATCATATTATCAACCCATATTCCACTGACAGCATTCTAGGTAGTTTTCAATCTTTGAGTATTTTGAGAATTATAGAAAGCTTTCCATCTTTGAGTATTATAAAGAGTATATATAAAATTTGTATACATAATATTTGAGTATATAAAAAGATGAACATTCTTAGACCTTAACCTTCGAGCATATTCTTACGAGGGAAATATTTTTTATTTATTTTGCTGAAGAATCTAAGAAGAAAAGAATATGGAAATTTCAGCGTCCTCAATCTAACACTGTTGGAAGTGCTGACTTTATTCACTGGAAGAGTACTTCGTTTCACACAATGTTCAATTATATGTTTTTTTAAACACTCAATCAAAAAGTTTACTTTTCCATAGTGCTAATAGGGGCTTTTCAGCTCTAAGTACACAGGAGAATGAACTACTATAAAATCTAGAGTAACACTTTGAAATAAGTGTCCTCAACTTTTGAACTTAAGAAGCCTCCATTTGGTTGTTCTAAATCAGAAATCGCTGTTCCCGGTGGGTAGATGGCACTTCGTTAGGTATTTTTAAAGCTCTCTTTCAGCTGTTAATTTGGAGGAGGAAAAGGGAGTAAAGGTTTTGGACTAACCACACATCTTTTTGCTTTTGCAAGTCTAGTTCTAATTGTTAGTCTTCAAATATTTTAATTTGCCAAAGTAATACACACACATTGTTGGAGTTAAACACTATTAAAAGCTTTTGCCTTTGGTAGGTGGAGGGAAGTCCCCTCTCCATCAAGTTCTACTCACTGCTGCTGCTGCTAAGTCGCTTCAGTCGTGTCCGACTCTGTGCGACCCCATAGACGGCAGCCCACCGGGCTCCCCCATCCCTGGGATTCTCCAGGCAAAAAATACAGGAGTGGGTTGCCATTTCCTCCTCCAATGCATGAAAGAGAAAAGTGAAAGTGAAGTTGCTCGGTCGTGTCCGACTCTTAGCGACCCCATGGACTGCAGCCCACCAGGCTCCTCCGTCCATTGAATTTTCCAGGCAAGAGTACTGGGGTGGGATGCCATTGCCTTCCCCGGTTCCACTCACTAGAGGCAACAAATTCTAACTTGTCGTCTTTCTTTCCCTTGACTCTTCAGTTCTCCACCTCCCTACTCCTTCACCTCCCTCTTCTTCCTCCCCTTCCTCAACCTCTTTCTCATCCTTCTCCACCTCTTTAGACTACAGTTTCTGAATACAAGGGTCTGTATATTCAAATGTATCAGATGGTCTATAAGTTAATTTCCTATTATTTCATCTCCCCCTCCCCCACCCCCACCCCGCCACCACCTGGAAATGTTCTT